>CM046379.1:16243179-16293179 GCA_025413485.1 Ficus microcarpa | reverse complement strand
TATGAGTCAAGATCGATCCTGTCCAAGAAAAGGAAAGGGGGGTCCATCCCGGTCAACCATATATATATATATATATATATATATAGAGAGAGAGAGAGAGAGAGAGAGAGAAAATTGTTGTGCTATATGGATTTTTTTTTTTTTTAAATGACTACTTTTGATAAATGCCACAAAATCATAACTTAGATTGATTTTTACCACACATGAAAAAACTTTTATAAAAAATATCATAGATGACATCATAAATACTTATTCATCTATTTTTTAAAAAATCGGTATTCATATTGTAACAGTTTGATTATCAGTTGGTAACCAATTAGTTACCGACCGCTGGCAGGTTACCATATGGTTATCAACCGGAAATTTAGTAACCAACTAGTTACCAACCGGAAACTTGGTAACCAAGTGGTTATTAATTGGAAACTTTTGATTTTGCCAGATTTTTCGGCTTGTGCTACCAGAATATTTAAACAACCACCATATTTTAGCAAATATCACCAAAATTCTATAAAAATCATAAACCATAAAACACCAAAATTCAATAAAATTCACAAAACTATCGGAATTTCTAAATTTTGACACCAAAATATTAAAAAACATTAAAATCCATCATAGTAATCCTTAAAAACTCAATCAAATTCCACCAAAAAAAAAATTATATAGTTCGGAAACGGTGAACTAGATCAGAATGGATCTCCTGCTCCATGCAATCCCAAGCAGAGATTCGATGTCCAGCACCAGAGGAAGATCGCATAAAGGATGTCGTAGTCGACCTCCTTTCCACAATCGGGGCGAGAGAATGTGAGTGGAGGAGATTTGGATCTCCTCGCATGTGGTCACTGGATCTACTCTACACGAGCTCGATCGAAGCTTCAAATGCCAGTGATGGTGGGGGCACAAGGTTTTGGCTTGGGATCGGGTGAAAAAGGACCTCCGGTTGCTGAATCTCTAACGCAAGGGCAGGATCAGAGGTACTAGGTTGTGATTGGAACTTTGGAGGGCAGCAAAGGGGGAGGCACAATTTGGCTCGAGATCAGGCAAAAGAGAGACTTCGGTTGCTGGATCTCCTACACGAGGACCTCGATCGAAGCTACGAGGTAGCTTAGCACCTCGTCAGAGCTTGTGGCGGTGTGATAGCTTATCTCTAAATGAAACCGATTATAAGATCTGATCCTTGGGGCCGGGGTGTCTATATATTTATAACTCTAACTTTGCAAAAATATTTACTAAAGCGAAAAAAAAAGAAGGTGAAGTTGAATTTGGTTTCTTGTTCAACAGGATTTCATTGTCTGATGCCAATTAAAGAAAATTGTTTAATATATTGAAATTATAACAAATGAAAGGGTAAAATTTTAACTAAAGCGAATGATTACCACCAAGTAAAATTAATAAAAACGCTTATGAACCAAAGTTCCTCAAATACATTAAACAACCAAGCTTTGAATTAACATTTTGAATGTCCTTCAAGGACTTTCTCTAACTTTGTGAAATTGCTAAATCATTCCTTTCAAGCTTTCGTTTAACAAAATATGTATAATGTGAACACAAATTAAGAAAAAGATTCTTTGAAATTGAAGTGTACTATTGTCTATGTTACAAACGGAAAGAATTGTTAGTTAAGAAAGAGCCAAAGAGGAAATTGTTGGCAACCGAGATATTTTATAGTGTCAATTTCTTGGTATAAACCCCCAAAAAAAAAAAAAAAAAACTGCATATTTCTTGGGACAATTTGGACAAAGTGCGTTCTTATATATATATATATATATATATATATATATATTGCTAATAATCAGTAATGGCATATAAATATATCCTGTCAATTAATTGTCGAAAGAAATAAATTATGGGAAATTATTTGGTTGTCCATTTAGTATACTACTTCCCTCAGTAAGTTGTGTATCATGTATCTTGCTTATGTGATAAACCTGTTTAGTAGACAATTCGTAATTTTTAGGAGATTATTTATAAATAATTTCTCATGAAGTATAAGGAATTTGGGTACACTTTCATATTTTAGATTGAGGAACAATTACACCATTAATTAATTGGACAAATAATTAGACATTGCTCACTAATAAATCTTATAATTAAAAGCCTCCACTAGCCTAGTGGAGTCAATTATTCTACTTGCTAGAAAGCCATCATGAAGTTTATGACACAAATTGCACAAAATACCAAACCCCACTCCACTTTTATATATCCAGTAATTAATTAAGGGTTAGTTTGGACACAAGTTTGATTTAAACTAAATTGTACTTTTTTTATTATGATTTTTGTCTTTTTTTTAAAAAGTTTTTTGTTTCTTCTGAAAAGGTTTGTCTTTTCTGAAAAATTACTATTAAAACTTAAAAATCTTAAACTAAACTCATTCACCAAACATCCTGTAAGAAGCACCCAGGTCTCTTTTTTTTTTTTTTTTTTTCTTTTTTCTAAGGAAAGTTGTAGGCCAATCCCAATTGTTTTTGTCTGCCACATCAACTTCTATCTTTTGGACAGTCCACAAACCTTGTTGCTATCTTATTATTGGTTAAACTACATTTTAATTTTTCGGTTCGAATTATCCAAAGAGAAATCTACATTTATATTACTGTTGTTTTTTCTTAATTAAATCAAGAAACATAAAAGCAACTAGCACTAAGAAATTTACGAATCAATTATTTAAGAAAACAAACTAGCTAGCACTAAAAAAAAAAAAAAAAGAATTTCAGAGGACTTTGAAAAGCCACACAACTCAGACAGTTCCGGACACGAATTAGTTTAATTAAATTTAACTAATTAATTAGTTTTATACGGTAAGTTTTATTGAAGAAGATTACAGACAAAGAGAGAAACAAAATATTAAATGAGTATTAAATCCAGTACATACCTGTTATTAAAGATACAGCCAAACTGTAGGTTGGTGGCAACCATCAAAATATCTTTATTTTAAGTAATCTATAATTAATCTGTAATTAGTCATGTACGACTGGGATCATTAATTATATTTGTATGTAGAACTTGGAATGACATTACCATCTGATAAACATGCCCAAAAAATAATTTGTCTCGTTATGGAGGAATTCTATGCAATCCTAATCACTTAATAGGACTTTTTTCACAATCGTATAATTTAAATCACACAATACTCATAAGGTAGATATAACATAATTCTCACGGTATTTAACCCTCATATATATTTATATGTATTTAATTTTTAAATCATACAATTGTTATCCATAATTACTCGAAGTAGATGACATATCAAGGTTCTCTTACCTAGTATCCAAAGATCGAATCTTGTTGTCCATATTATTGAGATTTTAATTACGTCTTTTGGAGTTGAATTTGATCTTGATGACTTTAGACTACTAAGATGTTAGGTGAGAAAACATTAAACATGTTTATCTTTCAGTACACCTACGGTGTTATTAGATTCTTATAATGACGTTAATACAAGAACGCATAGAAACAATTGATTTTTTTTTTCTTTCTTCACTAGAAAAAAGATGCTTTCGGAGAAATTTCATTTGTTTGAATTGTTCAAACGAAAGGCATATGTATACGGAGCAGGTCTATCCACGTGATCCCACATCCAATGTTGAGGAGTCCAAACTCCATGGTCTTGGTCTTACTAATGTTGACAACTTGGGGCAGTCACTAAGATGCTTCGGCTTCGTTTGGCAACAAGTTTAAACTTAAAATTTCTATCTCAGTTTTTGTCTTTTTCTGAAAAAGTTTTTGTCTTTTCTGAAAAAGTTTTTTATCTTTTCTAAAAAGTCAATAAAAATTACTATTAAAATTTAAAATTTCAACTCAAACTTATTCACCAAACGGACCCTAAAGACCCATTTCTTTATTTTATTTTATTTGTGTTCTGGTTTTAAGTGGCCGCCTCACTTATTGCTAAAATACTTGACAAAGGTGATTCAACTTAGCAAAGGAGAAGGAAAAAAAAAAGGGAAAAAACGACAGACATGAAAAAGACATGGCTGCAAGAAGATGCATTGAAAGTTGTGTAATTTACTCTCTAGGGCCCGTTTGGAAAAATTATTTTAATAGATAGTCTTATTTTAAAATTGCGTGCATTGTCTAATCGCTAAGTATGAAAAAGGAGGAAAAATCATTTTATTATTAATACTACAGATTGATTGATCGATCGATCGTTTGTTTTATGTTTCATGTTTTTATTATGATGATTATTATTATTATTATTATTTTGCTCCAGCAATAATCTTATTTGCAAGTCTTCTAATCAAAGGTCAATTCTAAGTCGATTATCTTCAAACTAGAAAAAACCCCATTTTTTCTTCGGAAAAAAAGAAGTCTAAAAAATATGAGACAGGTATAGGGTATTAGTCGTAAATAGAATGAACAAGACAGCCACAATGAAGAAAATTCAAATACAAACAAAAAAAGTCACATGCATCACAATAAGTTGGTATGCATAAGTTAAATGTATCCTATCCCAAAAAAGAAAAAAATGAATTTAAATATATCCTTATTCAGAAATATTTTATGGAAAATAAATAAATATATAGCAACGAACCAAATTATTAGCATGTGCCTCACACCTCAAAAATTTGGCTGTAGTGAAGTAAATTATACTTAAAAAGAATATTCATCTCATTGAGAGTTCAGAGCAGCCCACAAGAAGCTCACAAAGCAAATTCACACCACAGGCTATTATTTCCCCCCCTAAAAAAAATAAAAAAATAAAAAGTTGTTGGTCATGTCCATTTACACTTGCCCCCCATTACTATAAAAAGTAGCTCCTCCCTAGCATTATCTCTATACATGCATGTTCTATATTAATCATTTATAGTTTTACTTAAAGGTGTTTGTATACATATTCCCATTAGTATTATCAGTCCTAGTGGCACATAATAACAAGTTTAAGTACTATCAACCGACGACAAAATTATTATGGCAGGGCCTCTAGTGTTCAAGGTAAAAAGGTCCCAGCCGGAGCTGGTGGCTCCGGCCACGGCCACCCCTAGGGAGCTTAAACTACTCTCCGACATCGACGACCAAGACGGTCTCCGGTTCCAAATCCCGACGATTCAGTTCTACAAGTACGACCCTTCCATGCATGGGAAGGACCCGGCTAAAGTGATCAAGGAGGCCGTGGCCAAGGCGTTGGTGTTTTACTACCCTTTTGCTGGGAGGATGAGGGAATTGGCCGGCGCGGGGCGGAAACTGGTGGTCGATTGTACCGGTGAGGGCGTGCTGTTTATCGAGGCTGACGCCGATGTCCGGTTGGCGGATTTCGGTGACGCTCTTCAGCCTCCTTTTCCTTGCTTGGAGGAGCTCCTTTTTGACGTCCCTGGATCTGGTGGTGTCCTTCATTGCCCCTTGTTGCTCATTCAGGTACGTACTGTTTTTATATTTGCATGAGTTAATTATCATTTTAGTCCCTTCAAAAAAGAAAAAAGAAAAAAACCATACTACATATAGTTAGCATAATTTCATGAATCTCCTCTGATTTTACTTTAAAAAAAAAAAAAAAAACGTACATCTAAAGATTACGTTAAAATTTATTTCTTCCTTACCTTTGTCATATTGATTTTTTTAAAAAAAATTTATCTTCCATATTATGTTTTCTACTTTGGATTTGGAGATTTCAATTGTGCATAATATAGTAAAGTTGGTAGAATTATAACTAGAGTATACTTGTTATAATCAGAGACAGAGAGAGATCGGAGGCGTAGGAGGGGCTTAAGCCTCCCTTTACTTTTGTTTTTTAAAAAATAACCTATAAATTTAACTAAATTTTCATGATAGTCATCCTTATAAATAAAAACTTGTTCATAATAACTTTTTAATTATCCACCATATAGTTATCAGCCTCCCTTCTTTAAAAAAAAAAAAATTCTGGTTCGTCACTGATTATAACATGATTAGATACTTATTTTTTTAAGCTAGACAAAAAAAATGAAAATCTTTATTCTAGTAATAGTACAAAAAAATGGTTTAGTTAACAGTAATTTCACCCTCGTGGCTGCAGGTGACCCGTCTTAAGTGCGGTGGCTTCATATTCGCAATGCGTCTCAACCACACTATGGCTGACGCTGCCGGACTAGTCCAATTCATGACGGCCGTGGGCGAGATGGCACGCGGCGCCACCGTCCCCTCCGTCCCTCCAGTATGGCGAAGGGAGATCCTCAATGCCCGCAACCCACCACTTGTGACCTTTGCACACCGTGAGTATGACCATGTGGAGGACACCAAGGGCACCATCATTCCCCTAGACGACATGGCTCACCGCTCCTTCTTCTTTGGCCCCACTGAGATCTCCGCCATCCGCCGTGTCATCCCGGGAGCCTCCTCCTCCTCAACCTTTGAGCTCCTCACCGCTTGTCTTTGGCGTTGCCGCACCCGAGCACTACAGGTAAGGATGCAAATATCTCCGATATTAACAAAGACTTCTATATTAATCACTGCAAGTATAACCTAACAGTAATTTCATATTCATCTCCACCGTAAAGTGTAGAACTCAAATCCGCTCATCCAAGACAGAAAAAATGATGCTGATTTTTCATAAATTTTCTCGTATGTGCATTTCTAGATTTTTGTAAAATACTTGTCGAAAATATTGCTAAATTTATTCTTGGATACAGGCGGACCCGGAGGAGGAGGTGCGCATCATATGCATCGTCAACGCGCGTTCCAAATTCAACCCTCCTCTGCCGAGCGGGTACTACGGCAACGGCTTCGCGTTCCCCGTGGCGGTGGCGACAGCGGGGAAGCTTTGCGCTAGCCCTTTGGGATACGCACTCGAGTTGGTGAAAAGGGCAAAGAAGGAGGTGACAGAGGAGTACATGAGGTCGGTAGCGGACCTGATGGTGACCAGGGGTAGGCCTCACTTCACGGTGGTGAGGGCATACTTGGTGTCGGACTTGACGCATGCGGGGTTCGGGGAGGTAGACGTGGGGTGGGGGAAGCCGGTCTACGGTGGGGCGGCCAAGGGAGGAGTCGGGGCCATCCCGGGAGTGGCCAGCTTCTACATTCCATTCAAGAACAGAGCAGGGGAGCAAGGGATTGTGGTGCCAATTTGCTTGCCTGCCGCGGCTATGGACAGATTTGTGAAGGAGCTCGACTCCATATTGCTCAAACAAGATCAATCAAACAAGACTTTTATTACTTCTGCACTTTGAAATTTAAGCTTTTTATCAACCGTGAAAAGTTATTTGAGTGACCTTGAGGAAATCTACTGCGATATTGTACTTCTTTGCTAGATTGCTGAGAGTTTGAGTATGATTTGAGTGTTGTACGTCTATATGGTGAATAGAGAAAATTAGATAACTATCCTCGTGTTTTCATCACGATAAATAATATCAATTTCGTCGAACGTGATGTGCAATGACCGATAAACCCTAGATATCTCATAAGGAAATTTCAGAACAGAGAAATTTCAAGCAAAAACCTTGCAAAACTTGTTCACCAAGATGTGATGTCGAAATTCATGTCTCGTTGATCAAAGAATGGATTATCTACAAAGCTTAAATCATCATTTTAAAGATGAAAGATCTAACTATTGAATTCGTGGATTAACCCCAAGAGGGGACTTAAAAGTAAAATTATAATTGTAGATAAAGCTTAGCAGTAATTTTACACCTGACTCTATTGCAAAATGTAAAGTTAGAATTTCCCCACCTCAAGTTCAAAAAAAAAAAAGTAAATTAAAAAAGAAAAAAAAATGAATTGCTCGCAATCATGGAATCACACTTCTTAAAAAATGGATTCAATCTTCAGCAAGATACAACAAAAGCTTGGCATGGAGTTTTAGGTTTGTGTAGGCAGTGCTCTTAACATCAAATAATTAATACAGCTAAATTATGATTACACTTTCGAAAGAATGGTTTATAGATGTTTAAATTAATACCTTAGTTGAATTCAATTTTACATGATACAAACAATACGAAATAATTTTCTCAGTGGAGAGGAGGAATGCTGAGGGATCCGAAGTGAAGCACTCTTGGTAAAATCTGTTTAAAAACAAACACAAAAGCATGTTAAGACGTTTCGTTTTAGGAGTAATTAATCTGCTTGCTTCATAAGAAACTGTACCTCTCCGAGTCGAGCGTTGATTTTCAAAGGCACAAAATCATCGGCTCGTGTGACGCCTACATTTACAATTGCAGTGGCAGCCCCAGCTTCATAAGCAGCTCTGCAAAGCTTAAATAGCCTGAGACTTGAAAACACTTTAAAAGAGAGAAACCGGGTTCTTTTGTCTCTCTGGTTCGCTTATCATTGTTTATCCTTTTAGCTTGACAAGATAATCTTAACTCACAAGTTGAAACTGCATTATCTCAGCTAAGTTTATTCATCTGATATTGATCACTCTCAATCAGCAGAGTGACTTTGCTCATCCTTTTTTTTTTTTTTTTTTTTTTTTTGTAAACTTTATTATTATTAAAAAATAATAAATAAATAATAAATAAAAAAAGGTAGAAGAGTGACCTTTGAGAGGCATGAGGAAATAACTTTAATTTTTAAAAAGTAAAAGTTCATGTCCACTATCTTCACCTTTTGACTAACTAAATCTCCCCAAATATTATCGCTATCTTAGTGGATTATCTTAGTGGCAGCATTTCAAAGTTGAAACTTCAGTTATATGATAAGAACATGCAGAAGAGATATACTTCTAAATCCTGCTAATGCACTAACAAGCACAAGCTCTGAATTATTTCATTAAATCCTCATATTTTTAAAAACAAAAAGATTATTTTGATAAATTCATAAGATGACATGTGAATTCGTACCCTAAAAAGAAAGAGGAAAAAGAAAAGGGAGATGCACCTGACAAGTCGATATGCAGACATGGTCATTACAGACGAACCAAGTACAAGAAAAGCATCACATTCCTTTGCAGCCTCAATTGATATATCAGCTCTCTCCTTTGGTACATTATCACCAAAGAAAACAACCTTCAAAGTCATCAATCACAAAAAGGCTATCTCAGAAATAAAGTTATATCTCAGAAATCCTTGTGCATGAAAAAAAAAGCAAGAACACAATTCCGCACTAGTTAGGCAGGAAAGAGGGAAGTCGGAAATGGATAGCAAGAATAACAAGAAGATTATGTTTTCAGTTTTAGAGAAAAAATTGCTGGACTAAATGTGGCCAGTTTTCACTATCATACCAAGCTACTATCAAGAGAAAATAGAAATTTTTGTTCAGGAATTGGACGAATATAAATAGCACCATGAATAGTAGGAATCAGAAAGGTGTGATGCCATACATCAGGTTTAAGCACCCCATTGCACTTTTCGCAAGTGGGTATGTGAAAATCTTCCTCCCAAAATTTTTCATCTATCTCGACATCACCATCAGGCCTTCGCCTCATGCCAAAGCTCTTGTCTGATCCAGGGGTGCTGCCACACTCCAAACTTTCTATTGCTGCTGCCCACTGCAGCAGAGAAGGGAAAAAAAAAAAAAAAAGATATTAAAATATACATATATATATATATATATATATATCCTTACTCACCAAAAAGGCCTCTATTGCAATTAAAAATTTTGCTCAAAGTACCCCAGCCAGCCACCAAGTTAAATTCTTTACTTGGTTTTAGCGTAAACCAAAAATGCTAGCCTTTCTGCTCTACTGTCTACCTAGATTCAGCATATTTAAAAATTTTCTATGAAACAAGGTCACTTGGAAAAGCCGATGTCATTGACAGTGGAAATAAGATGACATAAATAACTATTTTTTGTTGAAGAAAAAAACTGATAATTAAAGACCAACCTTTGGATTAAGGGCCTTTACTTGGTCCTGAAAGAGATTCCGACTAAAAGAAAAACCACAATCCAAACAAACAACAGAATAGACGGTGCCATGTAATTCAAGTGGGTTGCTACTGGCACGGTGATGCAGCCTGGAAAAAGTTAACAAGAAAGTAGACAAACAAAGTTGATTCGAACATCTTAATGTTACCCAATTAACGCTAAATGATAGACACTGGCTAATTACCTGTCAACATTCTGTGTGATCATAAAGTTAATCCGACCGGCTTTTTCAAGAGATGCTAAAGCAAGATGAGCAGCACTAGGCTGTGCTGCAGTGAATCGTCTCCAGCCAGCATAACTTCTTGCCCAATATCGCCTGCGAGCTCGAATGGAACGGAGAAACTCCTGTCCAGTGAATTAGGCAAGAGAAGAACCTAGAGTATAGACTTTAACAATGTAACAGAATCATAATAAAAACATCCATTTGTGAACATGAAGTTTGAAGGAGGTATGTAGGTCACTCCAGAACTTTTATCTTTTCATTACAGGTCTGGTACTTTCTTGTATTTGTGAAATATATACGGAAAATGACAAAAACTCTTAACAATTATTATCAGCAAAAACAAGTGATAATACTCTTCTCCAAGTCCTTAGCCCTGAACAAATTATATATACTTAATGCATAGAGAATTATCAATATCTCACATTATACCATTTCTATTCCACCTCGACCACAGTATCATCTTTTTCTGCCCTTGTTAAGAAGTAAAGGTCTAGTCTCTAATCCTTAAGCCTCTCTTTCCACAAAACCCTAGAGCTTATTATGTGTAAATAATCTAAATTTAAACAAAAGAGTTTATTGGAGCTAGATACATAGGACATGCCTTTAGTTCACCTGATGAGTAATTGGTTTGAAGCCAGAACTATAAGCTCCATTTGGACTGCATATTCAAAAACAGCAAATAACATAGTAAGTAAACGAATAAAAAATCTGTCAAAAGCTTGTCAATGTGACTTAACTAACTTAAAAAATTATTTGGTTATAACCAGATAGCACAATAAAACAGGAGCATAAAGATTCTCTTCAGAAATATAATTACCAACTTAAAAAATGGGTGATATTGGATTTGGTTGTTGTTTAGCAGCGTTTCATTTTCTGATGAGAAAAATGAAATCATTTCTTGTTTTTTAGCTATAGAAAAGGCAAAATTTGAAGTAAAAGCGAATGCGCCAAAGGTTCTCAAATGCTTATAACGACCAAACTTCCTTATAGATGGGAATCCTTAATTTGTTAGGAAGCCACTATAAGAAACCCCAACAAGAATAAAATACTTAGATAATATATACATATGATCTTAATAGATAGGAAAATCCCAAATCCTAAATTGTCTGATTATTTAGTTTCTCATACCGCATAGGTGATGCAATATCAGTAAGATATAATTACCTTCTATAATCAGGAATTCCGCATTCTGTGCTTATTCCAGCCCCAGTCAACACCATGAGTTTCTTACTGCAAATCAGGAAAATAATTACAGATAACTTCATCTGCATTATAGGAAATGACAACAAAAACTACAAAAGTTAAATGGGAAATATCAGAGAGCGACCTTTGATCGAAAAATTGGTACAACAGTTCGACATCTCGATGGCTGGGAGGTTCTGCATCAGGAACCAACTTCTTCTGTCTCAAAGAGTTTAAAGCTACCTTCTCCTCTCGTCGGGACGAGTTTCCCGGAATTGAAATTCGACATGATGTTTGTACTGCCCTTAAAAATCCCTGAAAAGGGGTGACTCTTCTCCTCCCAATCAAAGCATTCCAATTTCTACCAATCTGTAAATTCAAAGTCGGAGAAAATAAACAAATAAATAAATAAAAGAGCATTTCTTATTTCCAGACATCTTTCCAGCATTCATTAACTTCTTCTTTAATATCCTAGATTGTCAATTTGCATATTTAACTATTAACCCATTTCATATTCATAATTTCTTTAGCAGATGGAAAATTAAGGGGACTGAATATTTATAATAATAATAATAATAATAATTAAAAGTCCACTTTCCCCTTGGTTTAAATAATCAAGGATTCCCAGACAACATTCCAGCAGCCAATAATACATTTATCATAGATTCATAGATTCGAAAGCTGGTTAATTTTCATCAAAAAATAATTATAATAATAATTAAGATGGAGCCTCAAAATTTACTCAAATTTGACCCTAATTATTCCAAAATTAAAAACATTTACCGTTTATTTAAAAATATATATATAGGAAAGAAGAAACTAAAATGGATTAGTTAGCGATCGAAAACAAGACACTAAATCAATCTGAAAACAAAGAAAAGAAGAAGAAAAAGGAAGAAAGAACTGACGGGAACGAAAGACTGGAATTGGTGCGTAAGCAAGGGCATCTCTGTTCGGTTGTGGTTCCAGTTTGTGAAAGGCTCGTTAATTACGAGCATTTCTCTTTGCCTTTTTTTTTTATAATATTATTAATTAAAATTGTCCGTTGATTTCTGGTTCCACGCCTCCACCTCTTTCACCACCACACACACCGTCTCCAAACAACATCGGTTTTTGTTTTTCATGTCTTAAACCAGTGGGTCCCACCTGCAAACCAAAGTTCTCTCTCTTTTGCCGCTTTTTTTTATTTTTATTTTTATTTTTACAAAATGAGTAGTCATTAAGCGTACGCTAAAAACATGGCTGACATGTGTACAATTAAGGCGCATGGTATGAAAATAGTTTCAAATTCAAATATATAGGAGACCGAAAATTGAAGTAATGATGAAAAAAAAAAAAAAAAAAAAACAATGGAAGATTGATAGACCTATCATTTGTCCAAGGGAAAGAAAGTCCCTGAAACCTCACATAAAGCTAATCAGGGTCCGTTTGGTTGGTTAATTTGAGTTAAAATATTTTAGTTATAATAGTAAATTTTTTTGAATTTTCAGAAAAGACAAAAATTTTTTTGAGAAAAACACAAAAACTTTTTGAAAAAAAGATAAAAAAAAATATAATTTGAGTTAAAATGAGATGATGAGACAAACGGATAATACATATCTATTAAACAAACATGCTCTCGACTAAGTCTAAGGGAAATAAAATTTGCAAAAACATGAAGCTAATTACATACCTAACTTGTCTCATCCCATGCTTGCAAATTTTGTGCCGTTTGATTATTGCTACCGCATGAATTACATATAGACTGACCATGCTGTGTACATTCTTATCCACACAAGTTTACAACACATTTTCTCTTACATATATATTCGTTTTTTTTCTTTTTCTTTTTCTTTTTCTTTTTTCAAATTTACAGCCGCTTACATATACATTTAGTAGGGCTTTATTTCACCAATTACTAACTATTGACTTACCATTCATCTTTTCATCAAATTAACTATTTTCTACCCTTCAGTTGATCCTGAATTAGTCATCCAGTTAAACTATTGTTCATTATTAAGTTGTTGTTTTCTTCACTCAACCTGTCAATTATTTATATTTATACAAGTTAATTAATTCACTTCTTGATTTTTTGTAGGTTTGATCTCTGTTTTCAATTGAAGATGGTTACATGGCTAACTTCGATATGCAATTGTTCATTTCTTAAATGTTACTTTCTTGATTGTTGTGTAACTTCTAACTATTTTTTTTCTAAACTATTTTCGTGCGACTATTAAATACTTTCTATCTTAACCACTCTATTAGATAAGTGTTACATCATATTGAGTCATCTTCAGTTTACTCTTACTATGTTTTAATTATCCAACTTCCTCATATACGAAACATAGAACCGTGTTTTTTTCTTATGCATTTTCATCATTAAGATTATGTTTTTGTACTTTTTATCCATTTGTTATGCTCCGTGATCTATATTTGACTGGTTAACCAATTTATTACATTTTTCTCATACATTATACAATGCCTCACTTTGCATTCCCTGCACATATAGAATTGAATTCACTTAGATCACCTAAATTTGTTTGGCCTAATTTTGGTCCTTCATCCATGCATGCATTGTTGCCGACCATAAGTTAATTGTATAATTATTACTGTATAATTAGGTCATTCATTTAGATCAATTTTGAAACACAATATTAATATTCCCTTACTTTCCATATACGTGTTCCAGTAACGTTTTACTAAATTTATTTTTTCTAACAATTTGTGGAACAAACGAACCAAGCTCTATATTGTTATAGAGCTTTTCTCAATCACATTTCACGTTTTTTCACTTTTAAACTCAATCAAATCAAATAGTTTAATCTTCAACAATGTCAATTCAAACTCAATCTCTACCTTCCAAACCTATACACCAAACACAGAGAAAATTTATCTCTTGACTATTATGCCCATTTTCTATTCGCTTTAGTGTTTTTTCTCCATTTCTGCTTAACAACGCTTTTATTCAAGTCCCTAATTTCATACTCCCTTCCAAAAACTTGTTCCAATACTTTCAATTCCCTATCTCATCCTCATGCTTGCTACTTTTTCATCTTATCTCTTAATCTCCCAATTCTTTCCCCTATTTTACTCTGTCTATTCAATTCTGTCATCGACACCACAAGTTACAACTTCCGTTCCCAAATGTTCTCCTACTTGACACTGTCCCCATGCCAACTACAAACCTGCTTCATTTCGCATTGTATATACAATATTGTTACATTTCTAGTTATCCTACTATACAAACAACAACCTCCAAAAATTTTTCCCCTTGTATACACATATATAACGTTGATAAAATGGTATTTACAAGTTTGGCCTGTCTGTAATTATAAACCTACTTTAAACGTTAAGCTCTAGAATTTAAATTCTCTGTTACTCAGTCAGACTAACTAGTGTTCGGCAATCTCACCTAATCATCGATTCCTTTTGACGGTTTGTTACCGTTGCAACAAACAAAATCCGTTTGCTTAATGAAAAGAAAGCTAGTTTATCCGCATTGTCAAAGAAGATATCATCACAATCCTACCTTTGAGAATGACAGTACCGCAATTTCAGCGTTTTCAAGAGGGTGATATTGCAAGCAAGATTCCTACTGGTTGAAAGTGTATGGTGAACATTGTGTCATAACGACACTTGAGTGGTTAATTACAACAGTTTAGTCTCGTACATTCTTGACAACCTACTTCTAGTGCAACACAGAATGCAAGCAAACAAAGGTGCCTAAGCCAATGCCGTTGGCTGGAAAGCCTGTAGTAGGTTAGTTGGAGCCACAAGTGCACACATTCGACCGGAGACAAGAAGCTTCCATCCCCGTCTAAAGAATAATTAATTTGAGTTTATCAACACCATGGTACTTGATTTCAGAAAAGTAAATTGAGTCGATGAGTGTTAGAGACGGCACAAGTTAGAACAATACAGCACAAGAATGAGTTTTAGAACCCCTGTGCTTGCTCTATAGGCTCTGGACTTTGGTTTATTTCTCATTCGGTACATTTTCTCTAAATAAGAAGTCGATAATTTACTTCAGAAGACGAGAGAGGCTAGAAACTACAACTATATTATGGTCTAGACTCAGGTTACCTTACAAAAAATAGAACCAAATCAACTTTTCATTTCAGAAATATTTCTTAGAGCTATAGCAAAGGAGATATGGAGAGGCAAAATGGAATGAGAGAAGAAAAAAGAAAGATCTAAAAGTTCACTGACGTTGCAAACCAAATTCTATTTCGGCTCGCTTCAGAATGGCTGTCACTCGTTCGAAAAATACTGGTTCGTTTTCTTTGATATCGTCAAGTGTCCTTAATTCGTGTTCATCAGCCTGGATGATATGGAAAACGTGCCAAAATGTTATAAACCAAATAATCATTCATGATGAAAAACTGCAAGATTTAAACTGACATCCAAATAATGACCTAAGAAATCTAGATAGTATGTATATAGCTGAAAGCAAAATATAGAATAAACTTGCTCTACAAAAACATATTTTTACCAAAACATATTTTTACCACTAATCCATTTGAGTTTTGATCCTTAATTGTAGCTTTAAGATCAAATTTCTTGATTTTCATTTAAGAAAACTAATAATTTTGGATTTCAATTGACAAGGATAAAAGATACATGTATGACAAGGGCTTCAGTGCTTACCTCTTTAAATTTTAAAAGAACCAAGTTGGAGACGGATGCTGGTTTTTCCTTATTCCACCTGAAAACAAGAAAAATAAAAGAAAGATGAACAAAAAGAGCTAGTATGTGAGTATAATCAAGTTTCCTACATACACCTATAATGCATAATGCAAAGTTCGATCCATTCCGAGTAATTGTCTCTCAGCAAAACAGTTCAAGCAGTAAGAATCTAACTCTGAAATACTAGAGCATTGTGCAGGAATGCAATCAAGAACGACCTTTACCGCGATAAAAGTCATGGGAAAGACCGTCATTTCCAGGGTGCAATTGCAAGAGAAATTCATTACTAAAGAAGCCTAAGGCTTAATGAGGTGAGAAAATATATTACGACTCAAAATTATCAAGCAATGATGGCCTTGAATGAAGCTTCATGAAAAAGAAAAAGTTGCATAGCAAAAATGAACATTTGGAGATCCCATTCTCAGTTTGTAAGTAAAGAAATGTTGCAAGTACCAATTACAACACGACCATACTTTATAACCATATCACACAAGCATGCTCTAAAATGATCTCTGACAAAAGCACCATACCTCACAAGCATCAACTCATTGACTGAACGCCACATTCCACGTCCTACATCTCTTGCAGATGGCTCTCTTGCGCTCCGTCCATGCCATAACTCTTTTGCGACATACATTACTTCATCGACATCCACCTGTAAGAAAAAAATTTAAAAAAAAAAAAAAAAAAAAAACACGTACATAAAGAACATAGAGAAACTATGTTTACTAATTAATGACAAAAAAAACAGAAAAGTTGGACCCGAAAGAAGAGTATCTAATGTTGACAGTATTTGTATTTGAAAAAATAATGTTAAAACACCTCTGCAAATTTGATTGTACTCAACGTTCAATAGAATATCTAATCATTAGTACAGTTTTCACGAGTTCATGAGAAACTATATTTACTAATTAATAACCAAGAAAGCAGAAAAGTTGGACAGGAGAGGAGTATCTAATGTTGACAGTATCTGTGTATTAAAAAAAAAAATGTTAAATCACCTCTGCAAATTTGGTTGTATTCAATGTTCAATAGGATATCCAATCATTAGTAAAGTTTTCATGAGTTCATAGGAAAAATAGTTAAACTAACCTAGCTAGTTTTACCTGATGTACCACGAAAACTGACTAAATTAGTTGAGTTCAGTTAGTCTGACAAAGGCCATGTAGCAACCAACAGAAAGAAAGGATTGTAAAACTGGGGATGTTGGATCTATAGATGTTTTAGGCAGAGTTTCATACCTGGACTTGCATGGCGGTGCCATATACTGACTCCTCATGCTCGATAAGGCGTTGATGAAGAATCCGATAATGATCCAAATCTAAATTTACCACGGGTTCTGTCTGAACTTGCAATCCTGCCAGCTGTGTCACTACATAGGATGCCATCACCTGACCAAAAATTGCAGAGACGGTTCCTAGGACAGGTATGATACGGACCCTAAAACCCGGTACTATCTGAAACACAGATATGAAACATTAGCAATATGTTAAAAAGCACCATAGGAGAAAAACGTATATATACATTTTAGCTTCACTTTTGTTGTCCATATGTATAAACTACAGAAGAAAAAGTTGTCCAAACACGTTACAGAAGAAACCCAACTGAAATTATCAAAAATTTAGATCAATAAAATTCCACTTATGACAAACACAACAGTAGCATGTACTCCCAACTAACAAGTAATGTTCTAACCTGATAATCTGAAGGATTTTCTTCTTCTCCACTAGGTCCCTTGAATGGAAGAAGCTTTGCCTTTGGTTTCTCTAGAGAAAACACAACAGGGATACCACCCTCAATACCATGATCTCTCTTCAACCGTTGTCTTACCTGAAAGTTAGAAATTGTGTTTTATAAAAGCCAGTTCGTGGTCTAACAAATCATGCATAATAGAATGTGCAAGCTAGTCTTAATAAGACTTTCTTCTTGTTTATTTAAAAAAAATAAAGAAAGTTCAAATTATTTCAGATGCAATCACATTTTATTCCCATAAGTCCTCAGTTTCCATCAAAATATAACCGCAACCGTAACACCACAATAGCATCTTATGTAATCAAAATCGATACATTGCCAACCAAAAATTTTCACCGTAATTTAACATGATAAAACACACATAACGGCAGAATATCAAATAAACAATTATCAATTCATTTCCTAATGAAAGAAATGGAATTAGATACACTATTAACTGAAACAGGTGGGAAGCATTACAGCTCGAGATAGTGGGTCATTTGTCGATTCCCTTAAATCAGCTACACGTATTCTTGTTGGGTCAGCTCTGGCACCTGCTCCGGTAGCCGATAAAACCTTCAAACCCCTACGCACACACGCTGCAAGAAGTGCGACCTATTACATATGACACATCCCGAATTTGACAATGAATATAGCAATTCAAATTCATTTTTATGAGAAACAACAGACATTTGTTAAAAGGACAAGGTGTCCTCTACATACAACCAACAGAGCTCAAAAAGCAAAAAAAGGAAGATAAATTAATGAAAACATTTGAAATCCTAAAAAAAAATAATAATAATAAAAATAAAAATAAAAATAAAAAACCATCAACAAATATGAAGAGATATTGGGAATTGTGATACCACAATTTAACAGTTAGACAACAAAATATGAATGTTTATGGAAAGCAACCCAAGCTACAGACAAGAAAAGGTACCTTCGTATCAATGTTATCAATGCAGTCCAAAACAAAATCTGGGTGACCAGAAAGAACTTCATCTTCAGATGATGCATCGTACAATAGCACTTTCGCTTCTATATGGCACTCTGGGAAAATTGACATGAAATGCTCTTTGAGGCACTGGGCTTTTGGAATACCAACATCTGATCTTGTTGCAACAGCATGTCGATTTAGCGAGGAAAGTGATACCTTCATGCAATGAAAAATAATTAAAAAAAGTTACAAATGTATTCCCAGCATTTAGAGAAGAACCATGTCTTAAGCTTGTCTCATTTTTGAAATCATCCTAGCCATGCATAGGATACACAAAACTCAATGTGAACTGATGAACATTGCTAATACCAAATTTAGTAATAAACTCAGGTAAGGAAAAGTGAACTAAAAAAAAATGTGTGAAATGAACTCGTCAATATTCTGAAGGTACCTGGTCAAAGTCCACAAGGAGAAGCCTCCCAACTCCTGATCGCAAAAGCATAGATGCTGCATGACTTCCGACACCCCCAAGACCAATGACCACAACATAAGATTCGGTCACTTTCTTCTGAGCCTCAAGCCCAAAAAACTGGATATTCCTGTTTATACCAAAGACAAACAAATGCATAATGTCAAATAAATGACTTCACAACCTAAAGACACCAATTAAATGTTTCTACAGAACTGCTTATGATCTCTTTCACCGCTCCAACTCAAAACATACAAAAGCATTTCATCAATACTCTGAACATTAACTTCTGAAACAAGAAACAAGGTACCTGGTTAACTGTTCGGACACAATTTCATCGGTTAGCAGGTCGACACCTGCCATCCCATAATTTCGACCCTCACCAACTTCATGGCATTTAGTGGTTTCCCTATGAAGCTCTTTACCTTAAGAGGAACACGAATCATTGACAACCATTATTTTTCAAACCTTCTAGCAAAAACTCTTTTACTTCTGTCATTATATGGTAAAGGAAAAGATGTAAAAGCTACAACTTCTTAGTTACAATTTGGATTAAAATTCTGAAAGAGGTTTTCAAGACATAAATAAGACTTAAAAATGCTCTAAAAGAGGTTCTAATAATAAGCCCAAAGCTGGCTTATAAGAGCCTGTTGGGTCCAACTTGTGAAAGATTTCCATACATGCAATCGTTTGGAGCAAAACAAGCAGAGTTCTTTGAAAAAGTAGTGAAATTATATGAGATGGACTTACAATTCAACTCAACATCCCGTTGGAAGGTCATCTTTCTGTAAACAAATTAAAAAAAAAAAAATCCAAATTAGTATGTTGACAAGCAAGTTTTTATGACTTCCTTACACAAACAAATTCGACTTTTCCCCAAAAAAAAAAAAAAAAGAATTAAAAAAAAAGATGAAATCTGAAAATAAAGCAAAGGAGAAAAATACGGATAAATTAGAGAGAAAGAAGTGACCTTGAAAGAAGCTTGAGAAGAAAGATGGTAGAAACAGAGCCCAGAAGAGCTCCGGCTCCGACCAACGCCAAGCTCTTGGCTTTATCCTCCATTATTTTCCCAGCCTAGTCGGAGAGAGACTTGTATGCTAAAGCAAACCACAAGTTTTTTTTTTTTTTTTTCCTCCAATTTTTTTACTGATTGGGCAGTTCAGCTCTCGATCAGTTCTCAGTTCAGTTGAGTTTGAGTTTGAGTTCTAGTCCATAAACCCTTTAACCCTAACCCACCCACCCGTCTCTCCAGCCGGATCACGCCAACCCGCCCCACTTTTAACTGGTTATTAGTTTTCGCCGGCCTTTTTTTGTTTTTTTGTTTTGTTTTGTTTTGTTTTGTTTTGTTTTTTAAGTGGGGAAGGGGTTAAATGCCCCTGAATTTATCACACAACTATAGTTTTATGTTTGAATTTTTAATTTTGATAATTTATTTTATGAATTTGAATATATAAACTATATTTGAATTTTTAATTTTGATAATTTATTTTATGAATTTGAATATATATAGAAAAGCATCCTTGTTATGTTAATTTTTTTGACTGAAATAGTCCTTTTATCCATTCTAAACCCAAGTTCATTAGGTTTAATTTTGAATATAAATTTAAATCAATAAAAATTAAAAAAGGGGGAAATTCTAGTGTATAACGTATTTTATAGATACTTTTGAAATATATAACAAGCTTTCTAAAAAATGACAAATTATTGCATATTTTTACGGGTAAATCCTTAGATTTTCTAGTAAATTTTTAGATTATTTTAGTAAATAACATATAAATAAATTTATGTGTATACTTTGGTGTTAGAGAGGTAGAGAGAAGAAGAGAGAGAGAGAGGAAGGAAGGCACGGGATGAATATTTTTGATAATATATGTGGTCATATATTTAATTACTAAAATTTTTACATATTACTCTTTTCAAAAATACGACTTGACTTTTTCTTTCTTCTTTTTTTTTTTTTTTAATATTTCATGCACTTAATAATGATAACTTATGTGCAAATCACAAATTAATTACTGTCAAAAAAAAAAAATTAACAGTGAAATTGCAGGACCTAAATTCCTATCAATTACACCCCAAAAAACAAAAATAATAATAATAGCACTCAAAATATTTGTAATCTATCATTTGTTAGATAAGTAGAGAAAATGTCCTTGACCTTTTATCATACATAAACATATTTTCTAATTTTCACATTCATTTTAAAATGATTACAACTAATTTAACAATCTTACCATCCCCACAAAACCACACGTTCCAAAGTAAAAAGCTTTCATGCTTGCTTGAGAAAAAAGAAACCTTCTCAAATCACGTTGGACATCACTCTTATGAAAGGATGAATTTGTCTAAACAGCTTCAATTTCTAGTAGTCAAAATTCAAGTTCACAAGAACAAAGAACCTTCCTCTGTACTGGTCACTAAAAATGTCCAACCTCCTAACTGTCAGCTACTTTATCTTGAGTCTCACCACCAGAAGTTCGACTTCGGGGTTGCGCAATAGGAGTACTACAAGTACTGCGATAATGTCCAATCTCACCACATTTCCCGCATTTTGGAGTAGTTCCTTTTGCCGAGCAGTTTGCTCTTCTTTATCTGACGGCTCCTTTTGCTTCTTTGGCCTTCTGCTAGACAATCCACTTGCACATTTCCCATGTGGCCCACCGTCGGAGTTCAGAGCAACTTCCATGCCCTCCAAGCCTTCTCGTAACTCAAGTTCACTCAGAATTCTCGTCATACTTCTTCAATGATCACCTTTGGCTTATAAGTTTGAATCATGCCTCGACACTTGGACCTTATATGTTGGCCGATAATCCAATTACTAGCTTGTCTATGACCTGAACCAGTCTCTGCCATACAAGAGTGATCTTTCACAAACTTTCTCATTTGGAAAGATGTGCCGTCTCCATTCCTCAATGCCCGAAGTCCCCATTGGCAATTCCCGCAGGTGCATGTTGCTACAAAGAGCTTTTTACATGATCTCCGCAGTTTGAACTCAAACTTATTCCTAATTGCAAGCATACTCAACTTTTCTTTCAACTCCTCCTTACTTGGGAACACTAGTCTTATTTCCAACTCTCCGGATGAATTGCGGAACTTGAAGTCTGACTTGCAGTTTTTTTCTGCAGAAGAGTAAAACTCACAGTCAAGTCTTCTTTTGTGGTCTCCCACTTGACTGGTTTGCGTGAATCTTGGGGCTGAGAAGAGCGAGCAGCAGAAGTGACGGGATCAACAAGAGTAGTGTTGCCCGTGCTTTCGGGCTGTCCTGTATCAATTTGAGGCTTAATTGACACATCTTCAGGAGCTAATCTTGCAGATGAGGTGCCGACGTCTTCATGCTCCTTGCTATTGCAAAAGCCTGGATTGTTTTCTTCAATTACAGTGAGGTGTTGAATTGGTTCACAATTCCGTTCTTGGGCTCCAGGCATAACATTGAATGTTTTGCTGCTTCCCTCTCCATATGTAATTTGTTGACCATTCAAACTTATTCATCAATATTAAGAAGGCAATACACCGTATCCAATAGCTCAATGTAAGTAATGTTCTTGGGAACTGATATTCCTTATGCTTTAGAACCGTCAAACCTAAAAGTGCCTGTCTCAGGTGATTTAATCCATTCTCCGTCATATGAAACCATTATCCGCAGCGACGTCATCTATAAAATTAAGTAAATGATCAAATGAATATCACTCATGCAATATGCTAATCAAAGTACCATCAAATTAAAATGCAAACAGTTTATATACTTTTAATGACGTTCAATCAAACAATACATGATGAATCAAGATTTTCTTTCTTTCTTGGTCAACTACATCATTTATATGTACTCGAACCATGTATAGAATATACTTGTAGAAATTACATGAATTAAGGCCTCTACAGCTATCGAACTAATAGACACAAGTATGAAGTGCACATTTACACGTTAAAAAAATCAAGTACGTGTTATCATCAAGATTCTTATTAATACTGTACCAGTCCCCATCAAGCAAATACGCAGTGGTGTTTTTATCAATCTTCAAGATCGATTTTGAATTTCCCATTCTTATCATAAAGGTCTGTTTTGCCCATGTTTCCTTTGACTTCTTTCTCTTCTTCTCCTTCTTTTTTTCATAAGAATCTATCATCTATAAATGCAATATAAATATGAAAAGCTGTAAAACATCAACAACAAACAGGAAAAAAATAAAAATAAAAAGAAAAAGAAAGAAAGAAAGGGAAACCCATCCCTTGTAAAATGTTCTGAAACAGAGAAAAATATGAGGAGAACTATATATGGAACTATTTAAAAGGGTTCTAAAATCCCCTTCCATGAATCATGCTCCATTCTCTTGGTGGAGAAGACAGTCTTGGCTTGCTTCACATAGGCTACACAAGGTCCAAAGCGATAGAAGATTTTTTACACACACTCAGACAAAGATTGAAATGAGGGTCGCCCGCTGGTCACGCTCTCACCACCCTGTAAGTAGAGCTATGGCTAGAATAATGAGTCCACGACCAGCAGAATCATATTTTGGTTCATCTGCAGCGCGGTTTAGGTGCAGGTTCGTTTGTAATAACATAACAAAGCCACTTACCCTGAATTTCTAGAAACAAAGTTGTTTTTCTCTCTATGCCTGACCACCGCAGAGAAATAATCCCTTAATTTGAGCTAACCCCAACAACTCATAGATGTCATGAGATTTGCATAACCCCAAGTGAATGAGAACCCGAGTAAACTCAGCTGCTAAAAAGCCTATTTCTCGCTGCCTAAAAAATTCTTTTGGAAAGAATAAGAGAAACACGAATGCCTACAAGGAACTGATATTTTGATTTCCAAATGCTATTTATTGAAAATGCAATTCATTGTTCCATTAAAAAAAAAAAACACACACACACACATATATATATATATATATATATGCAATTCACTGCTAGTAAAACCAAAACTAAAATAAGGGGAAAACAAAAAGAATTTCTAAAGCTTCAACTGATTTCACTTGTTCAACTCAATTCAAATTTTGTAAAATTACACTTTCTACATGACGGAAATTTGAATTAAATAAAAACCCAGAAAATACGGCATTTTATTCCCTTCATGATATCATTAAAAAGATAACGACTTTCTACGAGAAACAGAAAATAGTATTATAAATCGAAATTATAGAATGAAAAAAACAATTGGTTAAATCGGAATGGTGTTTTTGAGAATAACTGAGCTAATTCCTTAAAACTAACAATGAATGCAGGTGAATCAACAGCGTTGATTTCGAAAATAAAATGATTTGATTTGAGATTAAAATCCAGAAACTTACCGGAGAAATATCAACGACGGCGAGCCGCTAAACCCTAGTACTTCTCACGCTACTGAGATTTCAGTTTTTTTTTTTTTTTTTTTAATTTTTTTTTTCCTTTTTCCTATTGGGACAGTTTCGGTAGTTGGTTTTGTTTTTGTGGTCGTTACAGAAATACCACAGATTCATACTTGGATTAGGGTTTTTTTTTTTTAATTTATTTTATAGAAATATCAAACCATGTCCCTAAAAGGTAAATGATTTTTTTTAAAGAAATTTTTAATAAAAAAAGAAAATGATCATTTTTCAAATTCAATTATTTTTTTCCTAGATAAATAAATTCAGTCATTTATTTATATAAGTGTTAAAAACTACCTATTTACTTAATTTTCTTCCTTTTTGACCACTCATTTAAATAAATAACCAAACTTCTTGTTAGGTGGTCTATAAATGAGATTAATAAAAACAATGTTTCAAAAAAGTAATTTTCCAATAAACATCTTATATTTAGAGTACAAAATATACTCCACTGTTTGGTTCTCTGGTTTGGACCAAAAATTCTATTTCAATTTTTGTCCTTGTTTTATTTTTATGAAAAGTTAATAAAAATTATAATTAATTTTTTAAAAGTCAATCAACTTTAATCTAAAAATTTGATTCTAAACTGATACACCAAATAGAAGTTTACCGGTTGTTAATAATCATGAGAGCGGCTGTTAACAAGTAATTACCACCGTAATACCAGCTAATAACCACAAACAGTACAAGAATACCACAGATTTATCTTGGTATTGAGCTTAAAAAAAACTATTTTTGAATAAGTGGGTGACCTTTTTTGACACCTTATTTAAATAAAATTGCCGAATTTCTCGTTCTTTAACAAATTATTGTTTTCGTTATTTTAATTAAATTTTAAGATGACCCATAGATGATATTTCATTTAAAAAGAATAACTAAAAAAACAAAAAGTTATTTTTCCAGTGCAAACTATTCCCCCGTCCCCAGCAATTACCACCATAATACCCCGGGTAATAATTGTTGGAAAATACCATAATATCACCATAATTCCAGCAAATTTGGATCCGGTCCTAACTATTTTCTTATTAAAACTCTTAACAAACTAAAATCACCAATTTACCTCAATAGATCATAGAGTTACAAACAGATCAACTACACAAATTTTCAGACAAGTTATTTCTCACAAAAGCTTTTTTAAGTACAAATTTACCCTTCTCAGACATTGACATTTAATCTCTTAAAATTGACAATTAGTCACCTATCCATCAATAAATTATCAATTCATATGACAGACAGAGGCAAGGTAAATAAAGTAATCAACATTTCATTTCTAAACAAATAAAAAGAGCTTTCTGCTTGCTTCTCAACTCACGCTGGACAACCATGAGATTCTTAAACAGGATTAATTTGTCAAACTACAGAAATCATCTCGATTACCCGTTGTCATAGGACAAGACGCCCTTTAACGGGTTAAATTCTTTGAACTAAAACCTATAAACTTCTACTTCTTCAACTAAAAGTTCAAGCTGCTGGGTATGCACAGAACCTTAAAATAGCATAAAATTTTTCATATCCCAAGCTCCTACGTTGTTAAGTATATTCTCCAGCACCTCCAGAACTGGTACTTGGATGCTGTTGTGTATACGTTTGACAAGTTATGCGATAATGTCCGACGGAACCACATTTCCCGCACTTTTTTTGAGTAGGTTGATCCTGTATAGCTGGCGCTTTCATTCGCTTCTTTGGCCTTATACTTGACACTTCATTTTGGCATTGCTTATCTGGCCCATTGTCGGAGTTCAGAATCAAGTTTCTTGCCCTCCGAGCCTGTGCATAACTCACCTTCACCCCATGTTCTCTTTGCACGTCCTCAATGATCTCCTTTGGTGTATATTTTCCGTTCATGCCTTGACACTTTAACTTAATGAGTGAGCCAATGATCAGCTTACCGGCTTGGCGATGATGACTGTCACAAATCTCTCTCGAACAAGTATGGTCTTTCACAAACTTTCTTATTAGGAAAGATGTGCTGTTTCGACACCTACTTGCCCGAAGTCTCCATTTGCAATTGTCATCAATGCATGATAGCAGTAAGCGATCTCTATCTGATTTATACACTTTGAACTCAAATTTCTCCCTAATTGCAAGCAAACTCATCTTTTCTCGCAACTCCTCCTTACTTGAGAACACTTGTTTTATTTCTATACCATCAGAATGATTCACAGAACTAGAAGGCAAACTCACAGTGTCTTTTTGCTGTTTTTTCATCACTGTTTGCTTTTTCTGTTTATTTGAACTCACAGTTTGCTTTCGCTGAATATCAGAACTTGCAATTTGTTTTTGCAGAATATTCAAGCTGGCAGTTTGTTTTTGCTGAATCTTCGAACTTGCAGCTTGTTTTTCATGAATATAGAAACTTGCAGTTAAACCTTCTTTCGTGGTGACCCACTCGACTGGCTTTTGTGAATCTTGAGGATGAGAAGAGCAAGGAGTTGTAGGAGCAACAGCAGCAACAGGAGTAGCGGGAGTAGCAGGACAAACAGGAGTAACAGGATCAACAAGAGTAGCGTTATCAGTGCATTGGGGATGTCCTGTACCAATTTGAATCTCAATTGGGACATCTTCAAGAGCTAATGGTTCAGATGATGTTCCACCATCATCATCTTCACGCTCATTGTTGACACAGCATCCCAGTTCATTTTCTTCGGTTCCATTGAGGGGGAAAATTGGTTCACAAGTCTGTTCTTGTGTTTTAGGCACAGAATTAGACGTTTGGCTGTTTCCCTCTTCATAAGCAACTGGTTCAACATGCAAAGTTCTTCGCTCTAGGGTAACACATAGTGGGGTTCTGAGCTTGGCCTTACTACAGTTTTCGCCAATGAAAAATTTCACATCATCGTCATTGACAATCTCAGCAGGAGCAACAGGCACAGTCGACACGTACATGAACTTCATACAAATCCCGAATTCAAAACGGTCAACATCAAGAAGGAGATATATTCTATCCAAAAGCTCCCTGTAAGTAATGGTCTTTGGAACTAACAATCCTTTTGCTTTAGAACCATCAAACCGATAAGTGCCCAACTCAGGTGATTTAACCCATTCTCCCTCATATGAAACCATTATCCGCACTTCCGCCATCTCTAAAATAGCAGCAAATAATCAAATGAGTATGCAATATGCTAATCAAAGTACCATCAAATTAGAAAGATACAGTTAATATACTTTCAACAAGTTCTTTCTTCGTCAACTACATCGTTAACATGTACTCAAACCATTTACATAATATACTTGCAGAAATAACACGGATTAAGGCATTTGCAGCTATTAAACTAATAGAAACAAGTACGAAGTGCACATTCACACATTACAGAAATCAGGTAAGTGTTATCATCAAGATTCTTTTTAATACCATACCAGTTGTCATCAAGTAATTACACAGTGGTGTTTCTATCAAAATTCAAGATTGGTTTTGAATTTCCGTTTCTTATCGTAATGTCGGTTTTGCCAATGTTTCCTTTGTCTTCTTCTTCTTCCTCTTTTTTTTTTTTTTTTCCTTACAGATATAGAAACACATTTGCCATGGCATTCATTAACTACAGCATCATCAGTATGTAGGTAAGAATATATCATCTATACATGCAATAAATACGTGACATCTGTAAAACATCATAAACAAACAGAAAAAAAAAGGGGGGGAAATCCATGCCTTGTAAAATGTTCTGAAACAGAGAAAAATATGGGGAGAACCGCTTGTACAACTAGTTTAAAGGGTTCTGAAATCCCTTCCGTCAATCATGCTCCATACTCTTGATGGAGATGACGGTCCCACTCTCACACCCTGTGAGATGGTCCCTAAAAACCCGCTATTAAGTAGGGCTATGGCTGGAATCATGACCAGTAGAATCATGTTTTGGTTCATCGGCAGCGCAGTTCAGGAGCAGGCTCATTTGTTATACAACCTAACAAAGCCACTTACCCTGAATTTCTAAAATCAAAATGGACTTTCTCTCTACGCCTGCCCACCGCGGGAAATAATCCCTTAATTTGAGCTAACCCCATCAACTCATAGTCGTCATGAGATTGGAATAACCCCAATGAATGACAACCCGAGTAGATTCAGCTGCTAAAAAGCCTATTTCTCAATTGCCTGAACCATTCTTATGGAGACAATAAGAGAAACACTTGTGTGATCCTAATGCTAGATTGCAAATGCAATTCACTTCAAATTTAGGAGTAAAATTCGATATTAAAATATATATATATATATATATATATATATATCACTATCGCTTCAGCTGATTTCACTTCTTTAGAAGATTATGAGGAAGAATTAAAGTACTTCGACTGAATACAAATTTTGTAAATTTACACATTGAGAGTTCAAAACCAATAACTTGTCTCTCCCAATATCACTAATCAACTTAAAATAAAGCAAAAATATTCTTGTAAATTGCATAAGGAAATATATATATCTGTATCTATATATATATATATATATATAACAATTAGCAAAATATAGAAGAACCCATTTCATACAAAAGCGAAAAATAAACAAATAACCCTGGAAGCATCTCAATTTCTACATAACATAAAAAATAAAAAATAAATAAAAAAACCCGGAAAGTACGGCATCTTATGTCCTCCATGATATCATTAAATAGATAATGATTACTTGAAATTGTAGAATGAAAAAACAATAATTGGTCAAATTGGAATGGCGTGTTTGGGAATTAAGCGAGCAATTCCTTAAAACTATTAAATTAATGTAGTGAATAAAAGGCGTTGATTTCGAGAAGAAAATGATTTGAGTTGAGATTAAAATCCAGAAACTAACCGGATAGAAAACGACGACGGCGAGCCGCCCAACCCTAGTTCCTCACCTCTACTGAGATTTAAGTTTTTTTTTTTTTTTTTTTGCCCTTTTGGGACAATTTCGGTAGTTGGTTTTGTGTTTTTAGGGACTTTACAAGAATACCACAGATTCATCCTGTGTTGGCGAAAAATTAAATTAAAAATAAAAAATAAAAAATTATTTTAGAAAATATCAACCCTGTCCTATTTTGCATTTAGGAAAAGTAAGAACGCATTTTTACCCCGCGTTTAAATAATGTTGCCAAACTTTTGTTTTTTAAATAAATACAGGCATTTATAGTTAAATAATCTTTTTTAAGAAGTTTTTTAATAAATGATTAAAATTTTTAAAAATTAATGAAAATATCATTTTTTTAAATGATTAATCAATTTTTTAAAATAGTTAATTAATGATTGACTATGTAATAATTAATCAATGATTATCATAATTTCTGATTAATTACTAATTAATCATAATTTAAATTATCAAATTTTATTGCCAATCATTGACCATTAGTCAACCATCAAATTTTATTATCAATCACTGATTAATCATTAGTCAATCACTAATTGATCAAATCTGAAAAATAACAAACGCTCATTTTTCTGAATAAACAAAAATTATGACATCTATTAGATTAGATGACTAAAAAAAGTCATCCAACCTAATTTTCTATAAATAAATTATTTTTTAATTGTTATTAGATTTTAAGATGATCCATAAATAATATTTATTAAAAAGTTTTAAAAAAGATTTTTTTTTAGAATTAATTACACTAAAACCCCTAGTTTTACTAAAATTACAAAGACACGCTCTTAACCAAAGTAAATTACATTAACACGCCCGAACTTGTAAACAAATTACAAAGACACTTCCTTTATTAGTTGACCGTTAGTTTGGTCATCGAATATAATAAAATACCAAAAATGCCCTTCCTTATGTTAGAAATATTTTCATTTATATGTTGAAATTCTAAAATGACATTTTTTTTCTCTTATTTAGCATAAAAAATATTTTAATTGTTTTTTTTTGGGCACATTTATATTAGAATTGATTTTTGCACATTTATAATCATATTTTTCGTTCTAATGAAACGAAATTCTTGTCACTTATTTTTTTCAAAAGTCCTTTTTAATAACAATTTTGTTTTGTTAACTTGAATATTATATTTGTTGAATAAAATACTTCATATACCATTTGAAAATTGGAGAGACATTAATAAGAGATTCACACATTCAAGTATTGTTGTATGCTTTTCCAATATAATATATATTTCCCCTTAAAATACCATTTTATGATTAAAAAATAATATTATGTTGATCTTTCAAAAAAAAAAAAAAAAGTCACTCTCCATTTAATAACTAAGGTCACCAACTCAATATTTTTCACTCTATCATTCCCTTAGGAAAAAAAAAAAAAAAACAATTAAACTCATTTTTTAAGCTGAATAAGGGCAAAAATATCATTTTAAAATTTCAATATATAATTGAAAAATATTTTCCAACACAAGGAGGGAATTTTGGTATTTTATCTATATTTAACAGTCAACAAACAGTAGGACGTCTCCGTAATTTGTTTTGATAATGAGTAATCTCTGTAATTTCAATAAAACTTAGGGGTGTTGGTGTAATTAACTCTTTTTTCTATAAGCCTCTTATATTAAAGTACAAACTATGCCACGCCCTAAGTCATCGTTTGTTAACAATCGTGATAAAGGCGGGTAACCAGCAATTACCGCTGTAATACTGGCTAATAACTGCCGGAAAATACCATAATACCGCCAACAAAAAAAAAAAAAAAAAAGCAGGCTTTCTTCAAATGATTGGAACAAAAATAGGTTCTTGTCTCTTTGAATCGTATTATCGCCATCGATAATACTGGCAATTTTGAAACGGGTCCTAACTATTTCTTATTAGAACTCTTAACAAATTAAGTAAATCACCAATTTACCTCGATCAATCACGGAGTTACAACAAATCAAATACATAAAATTTTCAGACAAGTTTTCATTTTCTAAAGAAATCATCCTAAACAGACAATTATTCTCTGCAAAAGCTTTGTAAGTACAAACTTACCCTTCACAAAAACAGACAATCATTTCGTTTATCTTTTGAAAAATAGATTATTAGTCACCTATCTACTAATAAATTATCTATTTAAATTACAGAGAGAGGTTAGGTAAATAAAGTAATAAAGATTTCATTTCTAAACAAATCAAAAGAGCTTTCATGCTAGCTTCTCAACTCGCGCTAGACATTAATAAGATTCTTAAACAGGATTACTTTGTCAAACTTTAAGAAATCATCTCAATTCGCAACCCACGTCCCTCTTAGACGTAGGAGATGACACCCTTTAACGGCTAAATCCGTCAAACTAAAACCTAAAAACTTGAATTTCTTCAACCAAAAGTTCAAGCTATTGTGTTAAGTACACAGAACCTTACGATAGACAAAATGTTTATATTCCAAGCTCCTACGTTGTTAGGTACATTCTTCAGCACCTCAAGAACTAGTACTTGGATGCTGGTCTATATACATTTGACAAGTTAGGCGATTATGTCCAATGATACCACAATTCCCGCACTTTCTTTGAGTAGGTCGATCTTCTTCAGCCGGTGGTTCCCTTCGCTTCTTTGGCCTTTCACTTGACAATTCACTTTGGCATTGCTCATCCGGCCCACTGTCGGAGTTCACAACTGAATCTCTTGCCCTCCAAGCCTGCGGATAGGTCAACTTCACCCCAAATTCTATTTGCACGTCCTTGATAATATCAATTGGCGAATATTTTCCATTCATGGCTTGACACTTTGACCTTATGAGTGACTCGATGCGCAACTTATTGGCTTGTCGATGATGCCTGGCAGAAGACTGTCTCAAACAAGTATGATCTTTCACAAAGTTTCTGATCACAAAAGATGTGCTGTTTTCACACCTACTTGCCCGAAGTCTCCATTTGCAATTGTTGTCTACACATGTTAGTAGTAAGCGATCTTTATCTGATTTATACACTTTGAACTCAAAATTTTCCCTAATTGCAAGCAAATTCAACTTTTTTCGCAACTCCTTCTTACTTGAGAACACTTGTTTTACTTCCAAACAATCGGAATGATTCGCAGAACTAGAAGGCAAACTCTCAGTGTTTTTCCGCTGTTTATTCGAACTCGCAGTTTGTTTTTTCTGAATATTCAAACTTGAAGTTTGTTTTTGCTGAATATTTGAACTCACAGTTTGTTTTTGCTGAATATTCGAACTTGCAGTTTCTTTTTGCTGAATATTCGAACTAACAGCTTGTTTTTTGTGAATATTGAAACTTGCAATTAAGTCTTCTTTCGTGGTCACCCACTCAACTGGCTTGTGTGAATCTCCGGGCTGAGAAGAGCAAGGAGCAGTTGGAGCAACAGCAGCAACAGGAGTAGCAGGAGTAAAAGGACAAACAGGAGTGACGGGATCAACAAGAGTAGCGTCATCGGTGCTTTGGGGATGTCCTGTACCAACTTGAGGCTCAATTGGGCTATCTTCAAGAGCTAACAGTCCAGACGATGTTCCGACATCATCATCTTCACATTCATTGTTGACACAAAAGCCCAGTTCATTTTCTTCGGTTCCATTGAATGTTTGGCTGCTTCCATCGTCATAAGCCACTGGTTCAACAAGCAAAGTTCTTCGCTCTAGGGTAACACAAAGTGGGGTTCTGAGATTGGCTTCACTACAGTTTTCACCAATGAAAAATTTCACATCATCGTCGTTGACAATCTCAGCAGGAGCAACGGGCACAGTCGACACGTACATGAACTTCATACAAATCCCGAATTCAAAACGGTCAATACCAAGAAGGCGATATATTCTATCTGATAGCTCCCTGTAAGTAATGGTCTTGGGAACTAACAATCCTTTTGCTTTAGAACCATCAAACCTAAAAGTGCCCAACCCAGGTGATTTAACCCATTCTCCCTCATATGAAACCATTATCCGCACTTCAGACATCTCTAAAATAACAGCAAATAGTCAAATGAATATCATCATGCAATATGATAATCATAGTAACATCAAATTAGAAAGATACAACTAATATACGTTCACCTATCAGCAATGTACAGTCAAGAAATACTCAATGAATCAAGTTATTTTTTTCAATCAACTACATCTCTAACATGTACTCATAACAAGTATAGAATATACTTGAAAAAATTACATAACTTAAGGCCCTTACAGCAATCAAACTGATAGAAACAAGTATCAAGAGTGTATATACATGTTACGGAAATCAAGTATGTGTCATTATCAAGATTCTTGTTGATATGCATCAAGTAAACACACAGCATTGTTTTTATCATACGTATTAACTTCCAAATTTTACCAATGTTTCCTAACCTTTTTTTTTTGGTTCGTTAAGATAAAAAACACATTTTCCACGAGATTATATAACTATAAAAGCATCAGTATGTAAGTAAGAATCTGTCATCTATACATGAAATGAATCTATGAATATCTGTAAAAATCATAAACAAAACTAACAAAAAACAAAAAGAAAACGAAAATCCATGCATTGTAAAATTTTCTTAAACAGAAAAATATGGGGAGAACTATATCTAGATCCATTTAATAGGGTTCTTAAATCCCCTCCTAAGAAATGTGTTCCATTTGCTTCACCTAGATGACAGTCCAATTCTCACCGCTCTTTGAGTCGGTCCCTAAAAGCCTCACTAGTCAGTAGAGCTATAGCTAGAATTATGACCAGTAGGATCATTTTTCGGTTCATCTACAATGCCGTTCAGGTGCACGATCGATTGTAACAACCTATCAAATCGACGAACCCTGAATTTCCACAAACAAGGTGGTTTTCCCTCTATCCCCGCTCACCGCAAGAGCTAATCCCGTCAACTCATAGATGTCATTGAGATTTGCATATCCCCAAATGAGTGACAACCAAAGTAAATTCAGCTGTTAAAAAGCCTATTTCTCAATGCCTAAAGAAGTCCTGTGGAGACAATAAGACAAGACAATCTTGGATGAAATGGAAAGTGTTCCCTGAAATTCAAATGTTAAATTGAAAATTTGCAAGTCATTGCAAAGTAGGATGTAAAATCGAAACTAAAACAAGAAGGGGAAAAAAAAATTCCTAAGATTCCAATTAAAACTCGATTCAACTAAAGCTTAAACTTATTTCACTTATTTAGAAGATAATGAAAATTAAAATCCAAATTGTAATTTGAAGGAAACATAAGCAAAATATAAAGCAAACCACATGAATTATAAGCCAAAAAAAAAAAAAACCGGTAGCATCTCAACATTCAAGTGACAAAAATATGACCAAAAAAAATAAAAAAAAGGCATTTTAGTCCGTCCATTGTTTCATTAAAACGGTAAAAGCCAACGTTAAAGAAACTAAAAACAAAGTTGAATTGGAGATGAAAATGTTTTGAGTTGAGAATAAAAGCCAGAAACTTACCGGAGAAACAACGACGACGGCGAGGAGCGCCAATCCCTGGTTTTTCCGAGTTCTTCTCAGATCGTCAATTTCCTTTCCATTCTTTTTTTGTTTTTTTTTTTTTTTCGCTAGAAATCTCCATTCCATTCCTTTTCGTTTTATGATTGTATTGATTTTGTTTTTGAGCCTTCTTTTACATGGGCCCAGGTGGCTTCGCATCCAAGGCCCTTTTTTTTTTTTTTTTTTTTGGGATAAAGAGCCACTTTTCGGGGAAAAAAAAAAGTAAATTGTGTAGTTAGTTCCTAAGTTTTAGTTTGTTCCTTTTTTTTTTTTTTCATAACTTGAATGATTTTAAACTATTAAAAGTATTACTATATTAATTTTTTCTGTTAATTTTATAGAATTTAGTAATGGTTTTCATATTTTTGACCAAAATTACTGATGAATTTTGTTTAAAAATTAATGAAAATTATTATTATACTAATAATTTAATAATTTAAGATCATTAAAAAAAAAAAAAAGAAACAAAACGTGGATTGAAATTATATGAACTTAAAAATTTGGAACCTAATAGCAAGGTTTTTAGGTAACAAAAATTTAAGCAGAAAAAATTAGATAAATAGATAATTTACGTACTAATTTCAATTTACTCTTCACAAAACTGAAAATTATTCAATCTATCATTTTAAAACCAAAAATTAGTAACTTGTCTATTTGTAAATTATCCAATCATATGAGAGAGAACAGCTTTTATTACTAAACAGATAAAAGGAGCTTTATTTTAAGACAAATTTTAAAGAGCTTTCATCCTTGCTTCTCAACTCACGCAGGACATTTATCAACAGGATTAATTTGTCAAACTTAAATACCTAAAATCAAAGTTGAAGCTGTGAAGTTGAATACACAGAACCTTCATTTGCAGTTGCCTAAAAAATGCTAATGTTCCAAGCTCCCACATTGTGACGTACATTCTCCAGTACCTCCAGAACTACTATTTGGCTGCAGCTCTTCAGGGACCGCACAAGTTTGGCGGTTGTGTCCGAGCATACGACACCTCCCGCACTTATGTTGTGGAGGTCGATCCACTTCAGCCGATGTTTCCCTTTGCTTCTTCGGTCTTTCACTTGACGATCCATTTAGGCGACGCTTTTGTCGCCCATTGTCGCCGTTCATAGCCACTTCTCTTGCCCTCCACGCCTTCTCATAACTCAAGTTCACCCCAAGTTCTCTTCGCACGTCTTCGATGATCTGCTTTGGCTTATATGTTCGATTCATGCCTTGACACTTTAATTTGATGAGTTGGCCAATGAGCCAACTATTAGCTCGTCGATGCTCGTTATCACGACTCTCTGTCAAACAAGAATGATCCTTCACAAACTTTCTTATTTGGAAAGATGCAGAGTCTCGCACTTTGACTGCTTGAAGAATCCATTTACAGTTTTCCTCTGTGCATGCTGCTACAAAGAGTTTTGTTGATGATCTCTGCACTTTAAAGTCGAAATTTTCCCTAAAAGCAAGCATACCTAGCTTTGCACGCAACTCCTTCTTACTCGAGAACAATTGGCTCATCTCCAATTCACCAGATTGTTCTACAGAACTTACATTTGAATCTCCATTTTTGTTCGCAGTTGTAGCTTTGTTCGTGTTCGCAGTTGAAGCTTCTTTTCTGCTTGCAGTTAACGCTCCTTTTCTAATTGCAGTTAAAGCTTCTCTCGTGGTTGCCCACTCAATTGTATTAGCATGGGATTGATTAGAGGGAAGAGCGGTAGCAGGACCAGCAGTGGTGACAGGATCAACATCAGTTGCATTACAAGTGCTTTGAGGATTCCCTGTACCAAGTTGAGGCCCAACCGACGCATCTCCAGGAGCTAATTCAGCAGAGGGTGTCCCAACTTCATCATCATCACCATCATCACGCTCATTGTCGACACTTAAATCTGGTACATTTTCTTCAATTCCAGCAAGGGGAACAATCGGATCACGAGTCTGTTCCTGTGTTCCTGGCTCGGCATTAAAAGCTTGGCTACTTCCCTCCCCATTACCGTTTTGTTGAATGTGTGAACTCCTCTTTACTAAAGTAACACATAGCGGGGATCGAAGGGAAACGTTTGAGTTTTCGCTGATGAAAAAGTTCACATCATCGTCACTGATGATCTCAGCTGGCGGGACGGGCAAACTCGAGGCATACAAGACCTTCATGCTAATGGCAAATTCATCAGGATCAACCATAAGAAGGTGATATATGTTATCCAATAGCTCCCGGTAAGTTATGCTCTTTGGAACTGACATTCCTTTTCCTTTAGAACCAGTGTACTTAAAAATGCCTGCCTCGGGTGCTTCCACCCATTCTCCACCATAAGAAACCAAAATTCGCACCAACAACATCTGGGAAAAATAACAAAATTACTTATCAAGAAGACGAAAACAGAGAATTTAGTCACTTTGATTTCAACTGTGCAATGTCAAAACAAAAAAACCGTGAAAATATAAACTATAATTTATATCCTCTGCTTGAGAATTTTATGTGTCAAGTACGTGTAGCTCTGATTCATAAGCATGCATATAAAAATACAATGAACTTTCATATTGTGCAAAGAAGCATTTAACCGTTTTACATTTATTTTCTTTGAAACAAAAAGGAGAGGCAAGAGAAACAAATTGAAACAATATCCAGTCTTCTTTTTAATAAAATCGAAACAATGCATAAAATTAGTATCACCTGAAATCTCCAAGTTTTTTACAACTTATGTCTACTAAAGGATAAAACAGAATATATAATATTGGTTCAATTTAGTTTTCTGATTTAATTGTCTGGTGAGACCAGCGAAAAAAAAAAAAAAAAGGAATGACACAGCAATTATTATTACGATAATAATCAAAGAAAGAATGAACGCACAAGGAATAAATAATCAATCGAAAACTCATGACGGAAAGCAAGTAATGTCGCCATGTCTGTAAAGAAAATCTAAGCTTTAAGAACCATGAAAGTTTATTTCATTAGTTATAATCCAGGCATTGTAAAAGGCGATGAAGACGCATTTTGGCGGCAAGTATGAGGCGTCGTGGAGGAGTAGATATAGGCGAAAAATAACATATTCCATTGATGTTTCAGCAATATTTTCAGAAGATTTTTAAAAAGAATTAAACAGAGAATGCACAAACTCACTAGAGCACCGGAAAATCTTCAAGAAGAAGAACAACAACAACAACAACAACAATGGCGTCGCCTCTGCGTTCATCCGTTTGCACAGCCGTGACGCTCCTCCGTTCTCTCTTCTCCTCCTCCTTTTGTTTGGATTTTTAGACTAGTTTGTTGGCTGGACTACAGTTTGTAAAACCAGGCCTCCCCTATTTACGTGGGCCCGAGCTGGGGCCCATTTAGATTAGAAAGTCTTTTTTTTTTTTTTTTTTTTTTAACTATTTAGGTAGATGGTCAAATTATAATCATTTTTCATTATCTGAAAATAGATATTTAACATTCCTAAAAACATTCCCCATTCGTGTTCATGTATTTGAATTTATCAATATATATATATGTAATTGTTTATTGTTGATTCGTAATTGATAGGAAATTATATTTGGTGAATAAATATTCTTTTGGCTAAATGATACGATCAATATGATAGTGATTTAGAAAACAAAAAACAAAGAATATGTTACATGGAAGTTTTCCACAGTTATTATGATATAAACTATATGAGTAAATTGTCACTGATTAAAAAATATGTAATATAATAATAATATTCTTATAGTATAAAGATCATAATCGTAACAGTGACAGAGTCATTCTCATATAGCAATATTATTATTTCTATCATATCAAGACATTATTCATAATAACAATAATACGGTCATTATAATTAAAAAATGTTTATGCAGAACAATGTTTGCACACGCTCAAGAGAACTTGTCTCAAGAGTATTCAAATGCAAAAATAAAATAAAATAAAAATAAAAATAAAAATTCCTTTTTAAAATACATGTTCTGGATTTTTTTTTTTTTTAAAGATATTTAAAAGGAAAAAAGAAAACTTCATTCCTTAAAAGTTAAAAGTAGGTAAAGCGCGTACCAAAAAAGAACTGATATATGATTTATTTAAAAATGAAATCATTTTAAGATGGGTGTTTAAAATGGGGAAGGTTGTGGTAGAATCCCTTTGAGGGACACTACCGTAGAGTCTCATAGAGTCCAATTTTTGGACCATTTAGATCAAAGTATATGGGAATGATTGTGGAGTTACACAAAAGGCCACATGCACATGGCCGTAGAGGAGCACTCCCCTAAAGGGGAAGAGAGAGAGGGAAAGAGAGAGAGAAAGGGGAAGAGAGAGGGGGGAGTTCGCCGGCGGCTGGGGCTGGGTGGGGCGGCCGGGGCTGGGGTTGGTGGTGGGGGGTTGGCCGGGGGTGGGGAGCCGCGGGGAAGAAGGAAAGAGAGAGAGGGGAAGAGAGAGAGAAGAGAAGAGAGAGAAAGGGGAAGAGAGAGAGGGGGGAGTTCGCCGGCGGCCGAGGCTGGAGCGGGTGGTGGGGGTTGGCCGGGAGAGGGGAAGAGAGAGAGAAGATAAGAGAGAGAAAGGGGAGGAGAGAGAGGGGGAGTTCGCCGGCGGCCGGGGCTGGGGCCGGTGGTGGGGGGTTGGCCAGGGGTGGGAGGCCACGGGGAGAGGGGAAGAGAGAGAGAAGAGAAGAGAGAGAAAGGGGAAGAGAAAAAGGGAGAGTTCGCCGGTGGTCGGGGCTGGGTAGGGGCTGCTGGGGTTGGGGCTGGTGGTGGGGGGTTGGCCGGGGGTGGGGGCCGCGGGGGAGAGGGGAAGAGAGACAGAAGAGAAGAGAGAGAAAGGGGAAGAGAGAGGGGAAGAGAAAGAGAAAGAGAAGAGAAGAGAGAGAAAGGGGAGGAGAGACGGGGGTCGCCGGCGACAGGGTTGGGGCCGATGGTGGGGGCCGGATGTAGGTCGCCAGCGTCCGTCGCGGGCGGCGGGAAGATTGCCGGCAACGGAGAAGATTTTAGGTGGGAAGTATCAGATAAGGTAAAGTGTATGATAAGTTTGGTACAGTAATAATGTTTTAACCGTTTGATTAAATTTTAACGGTTAAAAACTTGATTTTACCGGTAGTGTCCCTCAAAGGGTCTCTGCCACAACCTTATCCGTTTAAAATTGGTCACTTTATATAAATACTTTTTGTGTTTTTTGTTTTTTGTTTTTTTTTTTTTGTTTTTTTTTTTAATAAAGATTTGAAGTACTTGGACAATATCTTCTCAAACCAGGAAGATGTATTTCGAAAAGGAAAGCTTTGTTGTTCAAAATATGATTTTTATTTTTTTTTTCTTCAGTTAATTATACTGGATTTTTTCTCAACTTGAGACAATTTCGTTTTGGTTTGTCAATTCATTCTTCTTTAACTTCTCGTTTCCACTTTAGATTTGTATTTCTTTTTCTCACTTCTTGTTCTGATTCTTTTCTCTCTCTCTCTCTCTTTTTATATTTATTTGTGATTTTTCTGTTTGTCTTAATATAGAATTGGCAAGCAATGGTGCTACTGCTTTTTCCAAATTTTTTTTGTTTGTTTTTATGTATTGATGATAATATGTCAATTTTGATTAAAAAATTGAAAATATCTCACTAGAAACTAGTGATTTTTAGTTTTTATTATGGATTTTAACTGAGAAAATTAGAAATATCATTGCTTAATAGTCTGAATTTAAGTACAATTTTTAGTTTTATTTTTCAATTTAGTTTGTAATAAATTTAGACATGCCTTTTTTTACTGAAGAATTTTGGGCTGATAGGCTGTAATGGTGTTGGTGCCGTATATAGAAGATAATTTTTTAAATGACTACTTGATGGTCTACATTAAGAAGGAAATTGCTACAAAATTTAATAGTGAATCAATTATAGATGAGTTTGTTTCTATGAAAGATCATCGAGCACAGCTTACATTTAAGAAAAAAAAATTGATATTTTGTGGTATATGAATTTAACATCGTTGCTTTTTTATTGAGAAAATAATGTCATTTGCAAGTGTATAAATTTTTTTTTCTTTTCATTTTTATAGGTGATATCTTAGACTTGGAGTTTCAAGATGTTAAATTTGAATAACTATGGTATTATAAAGATCTTAAGATCAATAATTTAATTTCAGGTTCTTTCTTGCATTATTTTTATTTGTAATTACATATAACTGACAGTGACATGTTGTCCTATTTAAATATAATAATGATGTTGCATGTGTCAATAAATCATGATTTTAATTATATATACAATAGTATAATCTTGATTTTAAAAAATTTTGGCTCTCCTATCAATAAATCCTGGCTCCGTCACTGAAAGACTATATATATAGGGTTGAACGAAAAATAACATGTGACACTTTAGGCTTGGCCTTGTTGAAAGATGAAGAATATGGGAATAGAGAGAGTTGACGAGGTGAAGAATGTGAATGATAGAGAGAAATTTAACATCCTTTATTTTGTTTGATAGGAGGAAGAAAGAGTTTACAAAGTAGATAATAATTATTTATCCATACACTATACTTGTTAAACAATTTGTTAATAATGTTTTTAGGTTAAAATAATATTGATGGATTTGTTGAGTTGAATCCTTCCATTAGTGGAAGGATTCAATTTAGAGGGTCTCGAGGGGGGTTCCTCCCTCATCACGTCATTTTAATCAAATAATGGATTAATCTTCTCCTTCCACCTCGCTCTCTCTCCAACCTCTCGTTCTAGCCAAACATATTTTTACTCTGAAAATTTAATGTATTGTCACGTGATCATCACAGATCATTTTCCATTTATTTTTTAACCGATTCTTGACACCACAAAAGGACAATGTAATGAGAAATTTTATAGATCAAGATTGTTCGCGAGACGTTTTAAATATCATGGATTAAAGTAAGATTCATACCGAGTCCGAGGACCAAAAATGAGAATACCCAAGCTATTTTCATTTTGAGGACCTAGTAAGATACCAAGAGAGAACAACGCACAAAATTAGAATGTTCATGTGAGAAGCAAATACAAAATTATCAATACACCTTGCCAATATAGAGTTACCTGTGACACATATCTCTATTCATATATAAATGTCTGTATATTTCAAACCAATTATATTGTATATAATTGCCAAACAACATTTCATTAGTCTTGACTAATGAAACTAAAATAAGTAGTTGGATTCATCATTGCTGGCATCCATATTTTTCCACCCATTTTCGTTGTGTTGTAAACAGGGCATTGTCGTCTCCTGGGTAGCTGGACACGTGAAATGTTGAAGCCAACGATGTTAAGGCAGCATTTACCTTACAATAGACATCTCTTTTATGCTTTTGAACTCTAGCAGTCTACTTGAGTATTTTTTTTTTCAAACATATATTCTAATGAGCACTTATATATGTATGTGTTTTATAGTCTCTCTCCATATATAAATATTATATATATATATATTGATAAACATAATTAACATTATTTGCTTATATATGTACACGGAGTCAAGAGTATTTTTTCAATGATAATAATAATTAAAACAATAAACTAATAAAATTATAGGATCAAATTTTTAATACTTTGTGTATATATATGTACATGTAATAAAATGCATAGATAGAAGTAATTTTCTTTATTTAAAAAAAAAAAAAAACATAAGTTAGGTTTAAGTCCCTTTCGTGTGCCTCCAAGTATATGGGGCACACACACATAGAATACATATTCATTTCATGCGTCATATGCTAATAATGCGAGCATGTGTTTCAACAAACTTCAGCATGCAATGCCGACCGATCGCTTTGGAGGGGGAAGAAAAAAAAAAGAGGAAAAAGAAAGTCAAGAATGCATTTGGGTGGTGGTGGGAAAAAGCCACGTTACTGTCATTTAGTTCGTCGTTTTGTAGACTTACACGTTAACAACTCAACACCGTCAATTGGTTTTTTTTTTTTTTTTTTTTTTTTTTTTTGTCTACTAAGTTCTTCTTCAATCCCTTTGGACTAGATCTTATTTCCAGCACGTGCGCCGACTATTAGTACCCCGTTCTCCAAATTAAAACTTCACCACTATTATTCTGCTTTTTTTCTTTTTCTTTCTTTTTTTTTGTCATTTTGATTTTTTTTTTCCTAGGTAAACTTCAAACTACCTACTCCAAAAAAAAATAAATAAAAAGGAGAATCAAGTGAAAATAAACTATAAATCGTCCGAATTTATCACATAGTTATAATTTGTCCCCTGAATTTTTAATTTAACATTTCTCATTGGAATTTAAAAATGTATAACAAAAATCTTAATTTGATTTTTTTTTTTTTTTGAGGATCGGTATTTTGTGTATTAATTAGAAAATTCAGAAAGTGCAACAGATATTATAAGTGGAGGAATTTCTTTCAACCAAATTAATTACATCTTTAAATCATGGACTGCTTTGTCGGCAACACGAGAACCATGATTGAGCAAACTAAAGTAAAGACTATAAATCCAATAAATTTGGATCAAAATATATAAAAATGATCATTCTGACTATTAGTTTACGACTCTTATGTTAATTTCCATTGAAAAATATCTTAATCACTAGTGATGTTTTGTTACATATATATAAATTCAAAGAACAAATAATCAAAATTTAAATTTAAAATACAAAATACAAATTATAATAAAGATAACATCTAATAATAGTAAGATTGAGTGGAGGAGTTTAGATTGAAGCTTCTAAATTTGAAATTTGAGCTCTCGTTTGATTCACTATTCTAACTCAAAATTTTGATCTCAATTTTTGTTTTTTTTCTAAAAAAGTTTGTTGTCTTTTCTAAAAATGTTTCTTATCTTTTCTGAAAAGTCAACAAAAATTACTATTAAAACTTAAAATTTTCAACTCAACCTGGTAAACCAAACGGACTCTGAAAGTAATTTTATTTTTCTTCAATAAATAATAGTCATCCCGTAGTGTAAATAAATAAATAAATGGCAACCCTACAATTCAGCCTAGGAAAAAAAAATACCTTGACGTCTCTACTATTCCAAATTTTATAATTATGATGACGAAATCAACCATGACAAAAGAAGAACGTTCCATAGAAACCTCCCAAAAGATGCGCTCTCGTACACGTGGCCGGCAACCAATCAAAGCTGGCCCACACGGTTGGACGCCACGTCAGCTTAAAAGTTGGGCTCATTTTTGTTCGTTCATTCTAAAAATCAAAACACATTAAGAAAACATGAGAAAAAGATAAATATTGTATTCAAAATTCAAAGCGAAACTCTCCAAGAAAAAGCGAAAAGCGCTTCCAAGTTCCTACCCAGCTATGCCCCGACAACAATACATATATACATACAAATATACATACATATATACATATACAATAATATGCCTCGAATCTTCTCTCTGTCTAACTTTCAAATTCTTCAATCAACTTCACATTCATTTCATTCTCTACATATATAAACAAAACTAAACCCACCACTTTTCTCATTACGAAATTTCACAAGAAACAAACACTTTCATTTTAGCCCAAAAAACACAAGGAAAAAAAAAAAAAGAAAGAAAGAAAAAAGAAAAGAAAGAAAGAAACAACAATGGCCAACTCTAGGTTGTTGTTACGCACGTCTTGTAATAGTAAGCCTCCGGTGAATTTTGTTCGCTCTTCTTCGGCGATCACGATCAGGTGTGGTACTAGCACTAGTACTCCGGCGAAGGGTTTAGGGTTTAAGACCGGAGATCAGAAGATAAATAATGGTGATCATCAGAGCAACCAAACGTACATGAACAAGGATAGTCATCACTGTAGCAGTAACGCTAAGCCAACGGCGGCGCTGGCTACTTCCGGAAGCTTAATCACATCGGCGGCGACACAGCCGCGGGACGATGAACAAGTCCACGGTGGAATATTCGCGTTGTTAACGGATTTGATTTCTGCTAATAGCCTTGGTTTGTTACTTTTAATGTTGAGGAATATGGCTGATTTGATCAACCAAGTCAGAAATTCTTTTAAGAAGAAATTGCAGCTCCAGATGTCTTTTGAGAAGGTACGTACGCAGTACAGAACCATATGTTTCTTGTGGTTGCCATTTAATTTGGATCAGTTTACAATTATTTATTTATTTATCTTTTTATGAATAGTATACATGTGTGTACAAAAGTTGCAGGACGTTAGCGTAAAAAAAGAAAATTAAGAAAAAAAAAAAAAAAAAACCTCTTTTATATTTCATGTATATTTAATAATGTAAATCACATAAGAAATTAGAAACTTGAAGACAGTGAATATAATTATATGTATGATTCTAAGTATGAATTTATTGTTTGTGTGCAGGTCATAATTGATTGTCGATTCTTTACATTATTTGCTGTTGCTGGATCCTTGATTGCTTCTATGTTGTGTTTTGTTGAGGTATATCTTTTATTATTATTTTTTTTTTTTTGAAAGAATATCTTTTATTATTATTATTATTATTATTATTATTTTGTTTTGCTAACGCGTTGAGGTATATTTGATCTGCATACTTGCCCCTTTATTTAAATATCCTCCAATCCAATTATAGTTCGTAAATTCCAATTTAGTTGTTTGCAATCCAATTAGTTCCATTAAAAATAAAAATAAAAAAAAAATTCGTCCAATAATTAGTTCGTAGATATGTTTTTAGCAGTACGTACCAACGGATATGAAACATACAAAATTTTGCCTGTGAAATAATTGCAGGGCTGCTTCATTGTTCTAGAGTCATACATCCACTATTTCCATACATTATCACACAAGGCAGATCAAGGACATGTGATGCAGCTGCTCATTGAAGCCATAGGTAAATTAAAACATCTTTTAATACTATATATGTGTGTGCGTGTGTGTACATATATATATATATATATATATCTATGTTCAACTATATATGCATGGGTTTAATTAATGTTGCATATTGATGTTACAGATGTGTTCCTAGTAGGAACCGCCATGCTAATGTTTGGAGTTGGGTTATATACTATGTTTCTTGGGTCAAAGTCCGTGAAAGAAAAAGGCCTTGCTGGCTCAAGCTTGTTTGGTTTATTCCAAATGAAGGTACGTTAATTACCATTCATCAGTACATCTTCCATATTTATAGACTCATTTATAAAACTACAGTTATAATTTTTTTTTTTTCATATTTACATCTTCTAGTTGATTTTGATGTTAGTGATACATGTCCTTTATATTATCAATACTCTAAATAATATTATGTCATAGATAATAGAAAATTACAACTGTCGGATAAAAAAAATATCTTATATATATATGTACATATATATTGGTTATACTAAATATATATATGACTGACAATAGATGATGGTTCATGTGTTTCAGAGGGTTCCAAGGTGGGTAGAGATGAAATCAGTGGCAGAGGCAAAATCAAAGCTAGGGCGTGCAGTGATGATGATACTACAGGTGGGAGTGTTGGAAAAGTTCAAGAGTGTTCCTTTGGTCACTCCCACTGATCTTGCCTGTTTTGCTGCCACTATTCTAATTTCCTCCTCTTCTATTTTTCTTCTCTCTAAACTCTCTCCGGTTGCTACTACTGCAAAGAGGTAGAGACGAAGACAGAGAGATTCCGCATGTTTTTTATCATCCACCAAAAATATTGCTCACTATATATATGGTCGATAGATAGATATAGTACCAAACAAATCCTAGTTTCTTTTACAACTCATCCTATATGTAACACCACTTGTCTATATTTATTCGGGATTCATAGGGTAAAAATATATAGCATCAGATTACTCGCATTCAATTCTTTGTATTTTTCATATCCTAATCCTTATCTTAAATTCTAAATATATAAAAGAGTGAATGAAACGTTTATTGTTCTCTTTCGTGGTTAAATACGCACTGTTTTGGTGCTTGTTACTCCTCTTCTTCTTCTTCTTCTTTTGTATTTATTTTTATTTTTTTCACACTCTTGGTATGGGTTTCGTCCACAACTGTAGACAGTTGTTCATGATACTAGCCGTATTTAAAGACTATCTCTAGTTGTGTAAAAGTCTATTTAAACAGTAACTTATGTCCCATGCTTTTTTTTTTTTTTTTTTTTTTTTTTTTTTTAAACTTCCCCTTGTGTTCCTTGCATGCAATTTGAAAACTTTGTTTATTGTGTTAAGATTTGGATAGTAAAATTTGAGTTTAAATTTATTATACGTTTATTGATGTGTTTGAATTGTTAGAGTTAAAAAACATAAAAACTTGCAATGTTTTTGGAAAAAAAATTCAAGACGAAGCTTATTTTGTTTATCTTAAAATTACATGTAATTAAAAAAAAAATATTTCATTTGAACTTATCAATGTAAAGCTCTAGACTTTTAAAATTGAGTTACAAAATTATAAGAAAAGTTGATGGAAAAAGATAAAAATTAAATTGTAATTCTAAAATTTAGATTGCGCGTGCAAATGCATGCTTAATTTTTATTTAGTATCATTATTTTAACATTACCAAACATATTATAAAAGTTTAAATATGATATAAAAATTGATTCCTTTTAAATACGTATCAACTTTTTTTTTCCCAGAATATATTAGTCACGTGTAGAGAGCCTTTTTTAAATCATTATCCCAGTAAACATATCTTATCTTGTTCTTAATTTTAAATATATTAAAAAAATGGCATAAACTCTTGTTTATTTCATGATTGCCCTATGTGCATCCATTTTAGTATCATTTCTCTTTTCTTTTCTTTAAATCATTTTTTTCATCCTTTGTCAGGGACTGAAAATTGACTTTTCTTTTTCTTTTTTCTTTCTTTTTGAAAAGAAAAAAAAAACTTATTCATTAACATTTTCTTTGCTTTAATAAGGAATATGAGTTAGCTTTGCAATTTTATTTTTGTTTGAATCATATGATAAAGCCAGCAGCTTTAGAGGATATAGAATTTCAAAACTTTATTTTTCAGTACTTTGAGATATTACTAATAAATTTCATTCTTCTTCTTCTTTTTTTTTTTGGGGGGGGGGGGCATGATTGGTTTTGAGTTTATTTATGGTAATTAATCGAGTAGAAAAATTTATAATTCATTGATTGATATGTTTTTTTTTTTTTTTTTGACATTTTAATAGGCTTACTCTTAGATATAATTCTCTTTTATGAAATTAAAGATGATATTGTATCTTAAATGAGTTAAACGAAATTTGGTTTTCATTTACTAAGTTCAAATTTCCTTGATTTAGTGAAAAACGTTGAATTTTTGTTGAAGAGTCAATTTCTCGTACTTGATTTTAACATATTGAAGTGGAAGAAATCAATATTGAATAGTCTATTGAAACATTCATTTTGACTCTCTACATATCCCTCTTAATCAAATTCTTTAATTACAAAAATAACCTTAAACAAAATGACATAAAAAGACAACCATTATAAACTTAATTTTGTAAATAAGATTTTACCATAAATAAATTTATATTCATTTTTTCTTTTCACACACACCTAAATATCAAATCCCCAAATAAACAGCGTATAAACTTTATTATTTTAAAACATATAATAAAATCCTAATTTTTACTTTTACACCCATAAAAAGAAAAAAAAAAAACTTTGTTAGTTGGTTTCTAATTTTTAATTACTTGTTGTTGTATTAGTCATGCCCTTTATTTATTTATTTATTTATTTTTTTCATTGTATTGTCCAAAGTTTTACATTAAGATTTTTTTTCCGTTATATTTTCCAAGATGTTACATTTGGCTTTTTTTTTTTTTGTTCATTGTCTTCTTTTTTTTTTTTTTTCCTTTCTTTCTTTCTTTGTATTATTGGCCTTTATTGTTCTCGTTGGCATTATAATATTTTGGTTATTGATTGTTTACATATATATATGCACACACATAAAGTCTTAAATTCAATGGCTGATAATATTCGGTAATGTGAACTTCAGTTCCTGTGAATGTGAATTTCAATTACTGAAAATGTGAATGCATGCATAAGAAAATGTAATTAAAGTGAATATGAATTCTCCTTATCTAACATTTTTTTCTGCATGAGTTCATATTACTAATAATAAAAGTTTACATTTATGGTAACTAAAATTTACATTATCGGATATCATCAAATATCGGATTTAAGACCATTGCTATATGTGTATATTTATATGCAAAAATTTTCAATAGTTACTTTAATATTTACCAATTCATGGTTATCGTTATTTTAACCGCATGATGTTGATCAGATGGTTTGTAACAAATTGAGTAATTAATCAAAAAAATTAATTACAATCAATCAACATGGAACTTAGACAGCTCGTTAAATGAGATTTGGATAGAAAATTTGTTATTAACTTGTTGATATGATATTTTAAAGTATTTTTAAAATTAATTACAAAAGTAAAAGAAGTGTTTTAGTTTAATTTTTTTTTCAAATATCACATTACTGTAGAATTTTTTCTTAAATAAGTGTACGCAAATGAAAAACAACAAAATCACAGTTATGAGGTTTACCTTTTTTTTTTTTTTTTTTTTTTAAATAATAAATCATGAATTTCTTTTCATTTTTGCAAGAAAAATCACAAAAATTTTAGTCATAAAGAAAACATATTTCATAAAAGGATACTACAAAATAGTTGTTACACTATTATTATTTCAAATAAAACATGGGTATATGGAAGAAAATAAAATGTTAGATTTAGTGTTTACTTTTTCTATCCCTTTCTTAAATTGTCAACAACTAAAATTTAAATATCATTTATTACTCGTTACACTCATCTTATTATTCCAAAAAAATCCCCACAACTAAATTTTAATTTTTTTAATCCTCCAAATGCCAACGGATCAATTTTTTTTTTAAACAGTCCTTTTTTTTTTTCTTTTGTTCTGTAAAAAAAAAACAATGATTCTTCTTTTCAAAGATATCCATATTTTATGTGGAAGTGAAATCAAAGTTTTGTAGGGTCTCCTTTTTAAAGAATAATGCTTTTTCTAAACTAAAATATTGATTTTGGTTCTGAAAGATTAAATAGAATGATTCATCTTAGAAAAAAAAGTAAAAGGTAAAAACTTTAGATGTTTAATCCTAAAAAGTTATCTAAGAACTATATTCTATCTTCAATTAATATATATATATATATATATATATATATATATGTGTATTTGTCCTTTTTCTCTTGTAAACTTTATCACCACTTTTGAAAAAAAAAAAAAAATCCGAACAACAATATTATTTTATAACTACAACTTTTAGAAAAACAAGACTACATAAAAACGATTATTATAAAACTAAGACTTTACTATTTATCTCAAGACAAACTACGATTTCATTAGTTTTATAATCTTATTTCATGCAAAATAAGAATCTCAAACTGTTTGTCATAGAACTTTGTGTCATTTTGAGTTTTGATCAAAATAATTTTGTTTGGCTCAAGCTGAGATTGGATTACGAAAGTTTTGTTGCTGCTTGGAATCCGATTCCCTTTTTTTTTTAATTATGGGGTTTTGATTCCAAGAATTCAATTGTCCACCTCTAGTAAAAATAATATTTTAATTTATATTTAAA
>CM046379.1:16225079-16243079 GCA_025413485.1 Ficus microcarpa | reverse complement strand
CTATTAAATAAGGTGTCGACGACATGCTATAATAACGAATTCAGGTCTCGTTTAGAAAAACATCTCAAATTGTATTTTTTTATTTCAGTTTTTATCTTTTTTTGAAAAAATTTTTATCTTTTTTTAAAAAAATTTGTCTTTTTTAAAAAGTTAACATAAACTTTTAACTCAAATTTAAAATTTTCAACTCAAATTTGTTCACTAAATGAATCCTAAAATTAATAGGTTGGATCGGACTAGACTGGCGATTTGGCATATCTACAGGGCACGCATGCTTGTAATTGTTTATTATTTTATTCTAAGTACATCATTGATTAGTAAAATTCCTGGAAATTTCGTTCCAGTAGAACCACTTTCTTTCACATCATATACAGTAGTATAATAAAGCTAGTTGACTTGGTCAATTCCAATTTGATAATGAAGGTTGGAATTTTCGGAACCAGAATTAGAAGAAGAGTGTATGGTAGGGGTCACAATACGGGTCGCGACACGACGACACGAATCGAAAACGACACGAATTTTATGAATCGAAAACGACACGAATAGTGGACGGGTCAAATTCGGATAATCCGAAATTGACACGGAAAAAAATGGGTCGTGTTCGGGTTGGACACGTGTGACCCGAACACGACACGAATTGTCACCCCTTGTGGCAATACGGGTCGCGACACGATAACACGAATAGAAAACGACACGAATTTTACAAATCGAAAACGACATGAATAGTGGACGGGTCAAATTCGGGTTACCCGAAATTGACACGGAGAAGAACGGATCGTGTTCGGGTTGGACCCGTGACCCGAACACGACACGAATTGCCACCCCTAGTGTATGGTTTCTTTCTATTGCAAAACACCTTTTTTTTTTTTTTTTTGGTAATTGCAAAACACTTTTATTTTTGGTGGAAAATTAGATTAAGTGACTTTTTTTTTATCTCTTAATCTAATAAAATGACCTAATTTTTTTAGTTAGAAAAATGATTATTTGTCATTTTTCATATTTGATCAGTCAGTGCTTGACTAATGATTAATTAATGATTGATTATTGAATTAGATAATTAGCTAATGATCAATTAATGATTGACTATGAAATTTGATAATTTATCTTATAATTAATTAGTAATTGATCGTAAGTAAATCATAATTGACTATTATATAGTCAATTACTGATTGATTATTTAAGAAAATTAATTAATTATTTTTAGGAAAAAAAAAAAGACCTTTCAACTAATTTTTAAAAATTTCATTTATTTATTAAAAAATTTCTTTAAAAAATGCTATCTAGCTATTAATTCTTTTTTTATAATTAAAATCTTATATTCTTTCTCTTTCTTTCTTTCTTTTTTTTCCTTTTTGTTATTCTTTTTTGAGTTTTACTATGTCTGTTTAGGACAACATCCAGTTCGGAGCAGAGAGTAAAGTTCTGCCTCAGAAGCTGTCACTAGAACAAACATGTTTTGCACGGTCGGAACCATAAACGTGAAGGCGAAGGTAGCCCATGCTACTGCGATGGAGATGGAAGTGAAGGACCTCATGGCTGCATCTAGCGCTTGACAAATGTGACCAAATTGATACTCGACAAATGTCATTTTAGTTTCATGGAATTACTAAAGTTTTCAACTTTCTTGTTGGGGCGTGGACTGCATAGCTATTAGCTACATCTTTGAATGTGGACACAAACGTTTTCACTTTATTGAATGATTTCGACAACTAAAATTTCTAGAACACTGTCATACTGCAAATATTATTTAGTATTCCACACTCATAGTATAGACTAATAATTTATCAAAAATATTAGTTAAGCAACTTAATTTATGGCATTAATTTCATCGTCTTGAAATATTTGAGTACTTTACGTGTACAAAGTTCAAATTTGTTGTCTAGTTTGTTATATTCCCGGTTATATATCAGCCATCCGATTAAAATTTTACATATTACATACTAGAGTTAGTATTAATATATCAAATTCTAATGAGTTATATCAATGTTTTATTAGGGAAATACAAAGGGGTCAACTAAAAATGGATAGCCAATTTGGATTCATCGTTGTGAAAGACTTGATGGTGGACGACCTCCCACCTTCCATGAAGTCGCAAAGTTAAGAAAGAGAGAGATTAAAAAAAAAAGAAGAAAGAAAAAAAAGATATATATAAGGAGATTTCTTTCATATTGTATTGTTTGTTTCTTCTTTTTTTTATATTTATCTTCCTCTTATGGTCGATCTATTCATGAGAAATTGTGTTTGTCTTTGTGTTTTATCCAATATATATATGTATATATATATAAATATATATGTATATATATATATATATTTATCATCCTCACACATTCTCATGACAAAACTCAAGACCAATTACTGATAACTCTTGGCGTGAAGACCTTATTATAGTAATGAATATTTACGCACACGACTTCCCAGCTCCAAAAGAAGACTTGGGGGGTTCAATGGAAATAGTTAATGAGCCATTTTGACTACTCTACAGGGCAGCCTCGCAATTTTTCCTGTCTGGAGCATTTAATAATCTGGTCCACTATCGCAATAGGAGTTTTTTTTATATAAATTGGCCGATGAATAAACAAAGTAAAAATGAAATAAAGTACAAATTGAATGAAATAAAATAAAATCTTCACATGATAATTATTGACATGTTATGTAATAGATGATGGAACTATCATGTGACAGCCCTACAATAACGAGAAAAATTATTATTGATAAGTGACTTGCTCTAATGTAGGACATCGACGAAAATTAAGTTGATATTTAAATGTAATATAGTATAATTAGTAATAAAACTAGTAGCTACTTGGAGAGTCATACATCAGTGTGGAGTAAGGATTTTGAATGGTATAGAAGTGCCCATAAGTTTTCTTTTAATCAACTATTGTCTAAAAGTTATAATTTAATAGGGTCCACTTGATTCCTTTTCCTGAAGGTCCTTTGGTCGATCTGTCTCGTGAGAATTATGCGTGTTTTTCTTGTCAATACCAAAAAATAAAAATAAAAATAAAAAATAGTAATAGATGTCATTCTCAAGTTTATGTTGTTTCATCACGAGTTGCTATGTTACACTTTTGTTGTCGTTTTTTGGTTTTTAGTCTTTGTTGCTTTTCATTCTCCCGTCGCTTGTATTTCTGATTGTAGATGTTTATCCTTTTGATGCCGTTTGAATTTTCGTTGTCGTTTTTCTTTTTAATTGTCTTAAATTTAAATTGAAAATTTTTTTCCTTAGGTTTTAATTTCGTTCCTCTTTTTATTTTGTTTCTTACCTTTGCTACAGATACAACAAATTGTGATATTTAAATAATCAGATTGATGGCTGTCACCTATAAATCACTTATTTACCATAATTAAAAATACCAAAACTACCCTTTTACATAGTTGTTGAATAAGTACAATGTTTTTCACATAAATTTAGTACTTATGAATAAAACTATTTTCTTTTTAAAATAAAATAACATGACCAGTTACTAATAAACTTCATATTCAAAAACTAAAGAGTTTCAAGATGTATAGAGAAATTAATATTCAGTTAGATTTATTTACCTTCTTTGAAAGTTTCTATTGTCTTTTATTGTCCTTTTAGACTGGTTTGTGAACTTCTTTACTTTTTTTTCTTTTTTTTTTTTTTTCTTTTAACAAATTTGAGTGGGGATTTATCCTTACCAGTTTCCATTATCCCTCCTCTTTTTTTTTTTTTTTTGGTGGATTGTGATTATTTGATTTAATGTGTGGTCTTTCCCTGTTTCCTAATACAATACGAGTGTTTTAGGGAGTGTTTGGAATACCAATTAGAGTTGGAGTTTTGAAAATGTTTTATGAAAATTAAATGAGTGAAGATCTGAAAATGTTTTCTTTTTTTTTTTTCCCCTGCTTTCTTATTTATTTATTCGTTTACTTATATATTATTATTATTATTATTATTTAGGTTGAAGTTTACATGCCGTTTCTCTCTTTCGGTTGTAGGAGTTCGATCCAGAAGCAGGGAGATAGGATATCATATGGGTTCAGTGGTGCGTTGGGCATCTGACTGATGAAGATTTTGTGTCTTTTTTTAAGAGAGCAAAGGCAAAACAATTTTTGGAAAATGTTTGTTATAAATTTGTCACATACTAACAGAGGAAAAAACAAAGAAGAAGAAGACTTTCAAAACATTCCTTCATCATGATTTTACCACTTTACAAGGGAACCAGAATGTTCAAAAGTAACTCTATTTTCATAGCTTAAAAAGAAAGAAAACCTAAAATTCCAAATAAAACAATTCTAAAAATAATGATAAATACTCCTAAATTTGATGAGAGAAAAACAACATATATTAATTCCTTTTGAGTTTCCTATCTTGATATCAGTCACGATGATGTGAACAAAGCTAATTTTAAATCAAACGGAAAAAAAAAAAAAATTTATGCTTAATCTTTTTTTTTTTTTCAAAAAATGAGATACGAAGTTATGGGTTGTAATTTCCTGCACAGTTATTTGTTTGATGAAATGCCTAAGAGAGTTGTCAGACGAAAACGATAAACACTCTACCATGTCACTTAAAAGAGGAGAAATAAAAATTTTCAAATGCATCCCGGGTTTCTTTTTTCATGTCCTCCAATAGTGTCATGTCATTTAGCCACATAAAAAAAAATATTAAATAATTAAAATTCTTAAACAAATTAGTTAGCTATCAAAACATTTTTGAGAAGACAATACTTGGGATAAGAAAGTGGGATGTCAGATATGGACTCAAATTTACACTTTTTTTTTTTTCCTTAAACTTCAAAATTGAGAGACACCAAAGATTCTAGACACATAAAAAATTATATAATTAAAAAAAAAACACCAAAAAAGTGCTTTACCATGTCAACTAATAACTAAAAAAATCATGTTTTTCACAATTTTTTTTTTCAAGGTTTCATTCTTGAGAAATATTAACGCCACCAAACACCTACATGCACGGACTTTTGCTGGACAAAGCTTCGGTAAGGCTTACCTGAAACGAAGGTCTTAGTCTTGGTCGCAAAAATTAATTTAATCTAACTTTTACGGGGATATATATATATAATGCACTCTTTTTGGTAAATAATAATAATAATAATGCACCCTTTTTTTTTTTTTTCAAATAAACTTAACAAAATGTTTCGTATTTATAGGAACTAAAACCTAAAGCCAATCTAATTTCCCACTTGAAAATGAATCTAATTCGTAAAGTTAAAGATACTCTATTTTATTTATTAAAAAAGAAAAAGATACTTTATTTTATCTTTTAAAAATATGTAACTCCCTTCCACTCATCAAATATCAATATATTAAAAACAGGATTACTATTTTAAAAGTTAAATTCTAAAAATTACAATATATATATATAGCAATATATATTCACATATATATTGCATCTTAATTATTGACTTGATCGCAATTCATGTTTCTGGTTATTTAAACGTGGTCATTAATGCTTATGAAAAAAAAAATAGCTTTGGAAAAATCTAACTAAATGACGTGACTGATTAGAAGGGATTAAAAGCTAATTAAAATTGTAAAAATAATTACTTATCGATAATTATGGGAAAATCAAAAAATAAAGGGACAATTGTAGAAATATCCCATGTGTTTTATTTAAGTGTGGGATTTCACAATGTCTTTTTAGGGGGCAAAAAAAAAAGGATCAAACTCCTGTGTTTTCTTATTATTCTTCCATTCATATTCCTTCAATAATATAATGACACGTTAATTAAAAATATATATTTAATTACAATATCTTTTTAAATTAATAACAAGATTATGTCAGTTATACATGTATTATATTATTATTAGAGTGACATAAACGGTGACACAAATAAGGGGATATATGAACTAAATCCGAGATGGAAAAAAGTATCCCTCCATTTTTCTCCTTATTTTCCATGATGTGTTCAACTACGATAGCTTTTGACGAGAATATCGGGAGTTTCAAGATGTAGTTCATCCATTCCTTTGACAAAAACAATGACATTAGGCTCTTTCTTGCTGATCAAGAAATCATTGATCAAATTTATGGTCGAACATTCTGAATAGCAATTATGTCCCCACCTCCAAGATCAAGATCATCATGATCAAACTTTCCTGACAATAATAACCTCAAACTAATGCATTAATTTATGTGACGAAAAATTATTGTCAGTAAAATCAAATTTAACATTTACCCTTTTGGGAGGATTCTGTAGAGAAGAAGCGTGGTTGTCTACAATTTTTAAGGAGTAAATAATGGCTGCTCTGTTTTAAGGGGCAGAGCAACTCTCTTTGTTTCTGTTCTATCCCCTGTTTCATTGCACAATATATTATTCCTACATTCAAATCTTGCTCAAAATTAAAATGAATAAAGAAAAACCAACTTTCGTATTTTGGGAAAACGAAAATACAAAAACTGCAATCTAAAAAAAAAAAAAAAAAAATTTAGCTACAGCCATATCATCAAGGCCTTGTTAGTTTTGCAACATAAGAAGATGAATAATAAAAGGAACAAAATATACATTTATATATATTCATATATATATATATATGTGTGTGGAAGCAGAGGAGCTTTCAGAATATAATAATTATATTGATCCACAATTACTGAAGCCAAACACAAGATAGATCCTAGCTGATGAAGCAGCACTGATTCTTCGTTATACGGGGCCTAATTGTCAGCAACATCTAGATACACTTCTGGGATCATGAGCTGCCCCAGTGAAATGTCACTAAAACGCTTGGCTAAGAGTCCTTTGCGAGCAAGAAGTTGTTGAGAAACCTGCTTCATTGTTGGTCGACACCACGGTTTAGCATTTATGCATACAAATGCTAGCATAGCCACAAGAACAACGTCACGTGCAACACGGGGATTTGTCGGTCATGGCAGGCGTTGGTCTAATACTTCACATAGCACTATATTTTGAACTGGCGACGAAGATGATGACGCTGATAAGGTCGATAATAGGTCTCCTGGATGCCGCCCCATCAACGTTTCAAGCGCCACCACCCCAAAGCTATATACATCGCATTTTTCTGTTACGAACATGGTGTAGGCAAGCTCTACACACACAAGAAGTTGAACCGTTAGACAAAGCAATATTTTCTCTTTGTTTGTTTTGTTCCCCCCCCCCCCCCCCCCCCCCCCCCCCTTTTTTGTTTTGTTTTGTTTCAGAGAGGTACTCCTGCAAGTGCTTTTATATGAAGTAACCAAAGAATAACAATGAGCTAAGAATCAACTTACCAGGAGCAATATAGCCGTAGGTCCCAGCAAGCATGGTAATTTTGTTAGAGGAATCTGGATCCAGCAGTTTAGATGTCCCAAAATCGGAGACAAATCCTTCGAGCTCTGAGTTCAACAGAATGTTAGTGCTTGTCAGATCGCGATGAACGATTTGTATCCTTTTGTGGCTGAGAGCGGATTCGATTTGATTCTGTGTTCAATTATGTTGACCTGTGATATGACTTGCTTTTTCATCTTGTATTTATGAAAAAAAAAAAAAAAAATAGCCGACTTTGAAGGGTTAAGAATCAACAAATTATAAGTATTATACTCTTTTAAGTAGTAGTGATGAAATTAAGGATGTTAGTCGGATCGAGAGTGAGAGCTGTGAAAGCACTTGGCCATTGATTATTTGCTAAAACAAACAGAAGGAACCAAATGCAGTGGTTTTTTGGCTGCTGTCCGAATATGACATCTACTTGTTTGGTAAACTGCTTGCTTGGAACAATAATGGTATACAACTTTTATGGGAATATTGTGTAGAGTTGGTTTATTTATTAGTAAGGACCAAAAGGTGTTAACCATTGGTGTAAATAATATATTTGTTTCCCTAAAAACGGGATAAGCAGAACTTCCGTACTGAAGAAAGACTGCATATGGACATGTTGTTTCGCACGTTTCAGAAGATGATTGATACTCGGTGTATTTGTCCGATTTGCGCTGCCACGTATGTGATTTTGTCATTTATATGTCGGTTACCAAGCAAGGAATGCTCGATTACGGCCATATTTTCCTTTAGGTTTTGTCGTTTCGGGACATTAAACTTACGAAAGGTATATTCTGCATGGGTTTTCATGCACAAATTTCAGTTAAATAACCATTGTGACAAAAAATTTGAACGTAAAACTTTGAATTGCTAGGTATGCTTCCACAATCGTTGGCCTTTTAGTCATTTTCTATTGAAAACAGACCAACAAGTACAAGTATTGATTACTGACACGTCTTCTGTTGTGTTTCATAGCAGGAAATGTTTTATTGTTTACATGTTGTTCATCCATTTATTAGCCGTTATTGCCTTTTGGTTGTGGATAAGTTGTTTATTATTGGCGTTAATGATTTTAATATTTACATTCATGTTGTGATCAGCGGAAAGTAAATCCACGAATGACACCAGCGAAGACCAACCAATTGTTCCAATTGCTTCATCATCAACCACTAGCATTGCAGAAAGTTCTTCATCCACTCCCATTGCAGTTGAGGAACTGAAAATTTCTTCTCAGCTTCGAAAGTTTAACTTTAGCAAGCTAAGTCAGCAACTAGGGGATTTAAACCCGAGAGTCTTCTGGGTGAGGGTGGATTTGGTTGTGTATTCAAAGGTTGGACTAGTGAAAATGGAACTGCTCCGGCAAAAGCTGGCATGGGGATTCCAGTTGCAGTAAAGACTTTGAATCATGATGGACTGCAGGGTCACAGAGAATGGCTGGTGTGGCACCTTAGTACAACCTTTTTTTAAGTAAAGATTAAGACATTATTTTTATTTGTCAGCTCACTACCACAATTTACAGTTACCTGCGTGTTTCCTTGGTTGTAGGCTGAAGTTAATTATCTTGGTGACCTTCTGCATCCCAATTTGGTTAAGTTGATTGGTTATTGCATCGAGAATGATCAAAGGCTACTCGTCTATGAGTTTACGCCTCGAGGAAGCTTGGAGAATCACCTTTTCAGAAGTATATGTATTTGTGAATTATATTTCCAATTGGATCATCCTCATGTTTGGGTATCTACTTAGTAGACTTTACATTCTATCTCTTTTCCACTTAATACCGTGATTTGTTTTGTTTGAATAATAGTTAATCCTTCCAATACGGGGCTAATGCCAGTTATCTCATGTTTAGAGTTAACATTGAACAAATTTAACTGTGTTTTGTTTGACCTGTGATAGGCTTGTTATGTGACGCCCCCTTACTACGTAGGGCTGTCATTCCTTACTTTACTTACTTACTTGAAAATTTGGGGATATTTTTTTTTTTTTTTTTTTCTCTTGACTTTCTTAAACATACATATATATATATTTTTCATTTTGAAACTTACTTGTAAAACATTTGTCTTTAGTAAGACTTCATTACTACTTAAGTAAACGTTGACTTAAGGTGTTTAGTTCCAAAATACCATAAAGTATAATTTGTCTTTATCATACATGCTTCTATACAAAAACTTCTTTACATCAAAAGATTTGCGGAAACAATACGTAGTGGTATCCATACCGCCTTCGTCTACCGCCACATCGCTCCAACAATGCCCAACATTAAGCTGTGGGTTTCTTACCTACAGTATGAAATATAACTTGATGAGCTTTCGCCCAGTAAGCACAAACAAAAACTCACAAAACATTTAAATCATCATGAAAAACATTCATTTATCATATGCATATGCGTGAACCAATTATGTTCCATTTATGCATTTCATTTACTTTCTTATCTTTCTTATGGGCCCCCTTAGTGTACGTACCCTGAAATTATAGCGCGCCTCCCAGTATAGTTAGATGGGGTTGCAAGCCCCTAACTGCACCAGGGAACACAAGTGATTACACCCTCTTATAGAATCGAGGAGGTGAATCCGTGACTTGTATATAAAAATCCTCCACCTTGGGGAGGTTGGTACGACACCTTACTTGTGACTTCTTACCATGTTATTTATCTTTAGTGATCACACCATATGATGTCACTATATGATAACATACTTTGTATCTCATTAATAACATGGCATGGCATTCCTTTCATTCATGGCATTTGCAAATATGACATTTTCATAAACATGGCATTTTGCAAATATAGCACTATTATAATCTTTTACAAAAATAGCACTTTTTATCAACATAGCATTTTACGAAAATAGCACCTTTTATAAACATGGCACTTCGCAAAAATAGCACCTTTTCATAAACATAGCATTCTACGAAAATAGCGCATTTTATAAACATGGCATTTCGCAAAAATAGCACCTTTTCATAAACATAACATTTTACGAAAATAGCGCATTTAATAAACATGGCATTTCGCAAAATAGCACTTTCATAAAACATGGCATTTCATAGATATAGCACACAACATATTGCAGCATATTTAAAAACCACATACTTGAACATAATTTACTAGTTTTCATACTGCAGGTGAGGTTTGTACTTACCTCTAGTGCCGTGTTCCTTTAGAATTGCGTCCTTTCAACCGTCGGCAACCGCAATTCACTTCCTGATATATCCAAAATATAGGATCAGGATCTTTTCGTACGGTGTTGGTGACCTACCAACACTCATATTTACTTTTGGTTGTATGTCCCCTATTCATAAAATCCATCTAGGCCATTTTTATCCCTATTCTTTATTGGACTTGGATAATTCCTTATGAGGTTACATTGGGTAACCTTTTTGGTTAGAACCTTGTTCTCTTATTGGGCTTTGCTCATATATCCATGCTATTGGGTTATTCCCTTGAACCCATTAGATCTTAGCCCAATACACATGTGGGTATCCCTTAGGGTTATGTTGGGTAACCCTTAAGGTTAACTTTGATTAACCTTGGGTCAACCTCTTGTCAACCCTTGGTTATCCTTGGGTATGTAACTCGGATCTAATATCCGGTTACCGTTCGTAATCGGCTTGTTTACCAATTTTTACTATAACTTCCTCTTCATTATTTTTGGAAAATCTTGTGCAATTTACTTCCCAAAAATCCTTCATTCTTCTTATAAAAATTCTAACTCCTTTTAGTTAGAAAATTCATTAGCTTAATTTTATTATTTTCTTTATCTTACAAATGTTTGGTTGAAACCCTCTTTTTCTTCTCTTTATGGAAAAGTGTGAATTTCAAACCCGAGCCCTTAAAATCCATGGTTTTCGAAATAATTATTTTGTAAAATCATTTGGGGTCGGAAACCACCTTTGGAATGGTTTCCGATGCTAAAATGACCATTTTGGAACACCTCATTACTTTTCTAGAAAAGATTTTCGTGAGATTCATTTGTTGGTTTTCGGACCCTCTGCGCGCCTCTCACAAAACGCGCCCAGTTTAAAAATCGGCTCGGAATCTGAAAAACTTTTCTTCACGAAAATTGTAGCTATCGAAAAATGCTAGAACTTTTATGTTTTGCACAAAATCTAGTTCGGCCTAGATCAGTACCAGTTTTTATTTGAAAACGGGTTAAGTCTGGAAAACTGTGTGGAGAACGTCCCAGGGTTCAGCCACGGGTTTCGAGCAAAACGAAGGCCTTTGGAGCCTTATTTCGAGATTCTGTCCGCGTTGTCCTCTAGGAAAAGTTGTTCCGAACAACTTTCGTGTTTTGAGTTTTTCCCCGTTTGGCCTTTAAAGGCCTTATATTTTCGTTTTTCCAAAACTGCTCAGGTTCGAAACCGAACTGGCAGCTTGGTGAGTTACTCCGGTTTACCTCTTAAGCTAGCATACAATAAGTGGGTTGTTTTGGCAGATTTTTGGCCTAATCTTATGGGACATACAACCTATCTTCTAGCATGAAAAATCCATCATTTTCATGCACAAATTTTTGAAGCAACAAGCATAGAAAAAAAATTAGCCAACCAACCCTTAACCTATCAAGCACATACACACCATAAATAGGGCCGAAAATTAAATGGACTTATGTCCTTACAAATCTCTTGAACCAACCTTAAAAACACTTAAATAAAGCTTAGATCCAAGGGGTTTAAAAGATTTACCTCAACCCAAGTTAGGGTTTTCAAAATCCCAAAGATTTTCTTCCTTCCTTGGCTTGCTCCTAACCCACGGTTTTCTTCATGAAAATGCATCCAAAATTTTATTTTTTTGTTAGCTCTAAGGCTCCACAAAACCGAGCATCATCAAGGAGGAATCCGAGAAATTTTTCAAGATTTACTTACCTCTTCCTCTCTTGCTTCTTGGTCGGTCAATGCTCCACAACTCACTAGAAAATTTTTCCAATCTCTCTCTCTCTTTCTCTCAAAGCCGTGCACCTCCTTGGAATGGGATTCCAAATTTTTTTTTTTTCTTTGCTCTCACTCTCTCCTCTCTAGCTGCCGAACTTGCACAAGGAAAATGAGAGATTTTGGCTCTCTTTTTCCTCCAAAAGGCACAAGGAAAGGGTGGTCTAGTGATGTGACTTGGTGGTTGGTTTCTTGCCCTTGTTTCAAGGCTTTGTGTCTCTTCCTTCTTGTCTTTCCTTGCAGCCGAAAATGATGGGGAATGGGAGGGAGTGAGCAGCCGGATTTTAGGGGTGGAAAGGCATGAGCTTGACTCATTTTTGTCCAACCAAAAGTGACTAGAGTGAAGGGACTTGATGGACAAAAGTTGTTCAACCTTTTTCCTTGATTTTGGGCTTTAAATCTTGTCATTGTTCCCATCCTTTCTTTCTTCTTTGATCAGCCGAATCCAAGGGGGAAAATGGCTGCTTGAATGGCTGGAGTTGGTGGGGAGAAAAGGGATAGGTGGCAGCCCATGGTTTGCTCTAGAAGGCTTCTAGAAAATCTCATACCTAACCCACCTTTTGGGTCCTTAAATCATGGCTTTATGTCTTGTTCCCTTTGATTTTCTTTTCTTTTCCTTGTCTAGTTGGCCGGATTTCATGGGGTTAGAGGGCTTCCATTACATTTCAATTTTTGGTTAGGGAATGGTGATGTCATTACAAGGACATCATCTTCCACTAACTCTTCTAAGGCCTTGTTTGGCCATTTCGACATTTCGCGATTCCTTTCGCGCTTCACAGTTATTTCCAAAATTGTGATGAGCATTTTTATTTTATAATTTGATCCAAAAATTATTCCATTAAAGTTTTGGACCAAAACTCTCTTTCTCCAATTTTTTTCGGAGACCTTTTTGCCCTTAAAACGATTTCGGTGTGCTTGATTTTTCTAGGGTGGATTTACGGCTTATAAAACTCCATTTTCGGATATTCTTTCCATATTCCTTCATTATACTTGTAAAGTCGACGTTGTGATCCATTCCTGTCAAACTTTGACTTTTTGGTCAACCCTTTGACTTTTGGTCAAACCTTTGACTTTTGTCAAATTTCATCCTTTTTCGTTCTTTTTTTCTTTAAAAACTTCATTCTTGGCTAGTAAAACATTAATTGAGTCTCAAAATCATTAAATGAGAACTCGAACATCGTTTAGATAAAATTATGAATTTCTCATTATGATTCATAATTTTTCATTTAACACATCATAATTACATGAATTAGACTCTAATTCCTTATGAACAAGGAGATTACAAGTCTACAAAATTTCGGGTCTTACAACCTACCCTCCTTAAAAGATTTTCGTCCTCGAAAATTAGAACAAATCGGGGTAATCTCTCTTCATATCTTCTTCTCGTTCCCACGTCGCTTCTTCGATGTGGCGGTTTCTCCATAGTACCTTGACTAGAGGGATAACCTTATTTCTCAATACTTTTTCTTCTCGTGCCAAAATCTGGACTGGCTTCTCCTCATAAGTCAAATCTTCTCGAACCTCGATCGGTTCATGCTCGATTACGTGTGAGGGATCCGGAACATACTTCTTTAGCATTGATACATGAAACACATTGTGCACATATGCTAATTCTTGGGGTAAAGCCAACTTGTAGGCTACGTTCCCGACCTTTTCGATTATTTCGAACGGTCCTATATACCTTGGGCTCAATTTCCCTTTCTTCCCGAATCGCATAACTCCCTTAAATGGAGCGACTTTGAGGAAAACCAAGTCTCCTACTTGAAATTCGAGAGGTCTTCGGCGCTTGTCGGCATAGCTCTTTTGCCGGCTAAATGCAGTCTCCATCCTTTGTCGTATGAGCTTCACGTTTTCCGTGGTCGTTCGAATGAAGTCAGTAGATACAAGCTCTTTTTCTCTTGTCTCGTACCAGTGGACTGGAGATCTGCATCTTCTTCCATATAAAGCTTCATAAGGAGCCATTCCAATTGAAGCGTGAAAACTGTTGTTGTACGAGAATTCAATCAAAGGAAGCTTCTTATCCCAAGTTCCCTTGAAATCCATCACGCAAGCTCGCAACATGTCTTCTAAGGTTTGAATGGTCCTTTCTGATTGTCCATCTGTTTGTGGGTGAAAAGCTGTACTAAATGAAAGCTTGGTACCCATTGCCTCATGTACGCTCTTCCAAAATTTTGAAGTGAAGCGACCGTTGCGATCCGAGATTATCGTCTTCGGAATTCCATGATAGCGAACGATCTGAGCCACGTACAATTCTGCCAACTGTTCCACAGAGAAGCTGAGCTTGATGGCTATAAAGTGTGCCGACTTTGTCAATCGGTCAACGACCACCCAAATAGCGTCGTTGCCGCTAGGAGTTCGAGGCAGACCAACCACGAAGTCCATCGTCACTTGGTCCCATTTCCATTCTGGGATGGAAATTTTCTGTAATACTCCTCCTGGACGTTGGTGTTCCGCCTTTACTTTTTGACAGGTAAGGCACTTACTGACAAAAGTAGCAACGTCGTTCTTCATCTTGGGCCACCAAAAGCTCTCCTTTAAGTCTTTATACATCTTTGTGGCTCCGGGATGGACAGAATACGGGGTCTCGTGAGCTTCCTCCATGATCTTTTCCTTCAATTTTTCCTCGTTAGGAATGCATAGTCTATTCTTTTGATAGAGTATGCCCTCATCAGATATGTGGAAATCGGACTCCTTTCCTCCTAAAACCTCGTTCTTCGTCCTACGCAGCAAGGTATCGGCTTCTTGACGTTCCTTCATGCCATCCAAAATGGTAGGCTGGAAGGTTAAAGCAGCTAATCTTCCCGTGATGAGCTCGATTCTGGCTTCCATTAGCTCTTTTTGAAGAGGCTCGGTTAATAACCTGATTGACATCATCGAGGAAGACGACTTCCGACTTAGGGCATCGGCTACCTTGTTAGCCTTCCCGGGATGGTATCGGATATCTATGTCGTAGTCCTTAACCAATTCGAGCCATCTTCTTTGCCTCATGTTAAGCTCCTTCTGTGTGAAGATGTACTTTAAACTCTGATGGTCCGTGTACACTTCGCATTTTGTGCCGTAGAGGTAGTGCCTCCAAATCTTTAAGGCAAAAACTACCGCCGCAAGCTCCAAATCATGCGTCGGATAGTTCTTCTCATGTTCCTTGAGTTGTCGCGAAGCATAGGCGATCACCTTTCCGTTTTGCATAAGCACGGCTCCCAATCCTATCTTCGAAGCATCGCTATAAATTACGAAGTTTTCTTCCCCCACAACCGGGATCGTGAGGATTGGAGCGCTCGTCAACTTGCTTTTTAGCTCTTGGAAGTGCTCTTCACATTTACTGGTCCATTCGTATGCCTTGCCTTTTCTTGTGAGTGCGGTAAGTGGCGCCGCGATCTTGGCAAAACCTTCGACGAATCGTCGGTAATAGCCCGCTAATCCGAGGAAACTACGCACTTCAGTGACGTTTTTGGGGGCTGGCCACTTACTTACCGCCTCGATCTTGGTCGGGTCTACGGATATGCCTTCCTTTGAGACTACATGTCCGAGGAAATGGACCTTTTCCAACCAAAGCTCACACTTGGAGAACTTGGCGTAAAGCTGATTTTGCTTCAAAATCCGTAGTGCAATCCTTAAATGCTCTTCGTGTTCCTCTTTCGACCTTGAATAGATCAGAATGTCGTCTATAAAGACAATGACAAACTTGTCTAGGTAGTCCTTGAACACTCGATTCATCAGGTCCATGAAGGCGGCTGGTGCATTTGTCAGTCCGAACGGCATCACAAGGAACTTGTAGTGTCCATATCGGGTGCGAAACGCCGTCTTTGGAACGTCTCCTTCCTTGATCCGGAGCTGGTGATATCCCGATCGTAGGTCAATCTTTGAAAAGACTGAGACTCCTTTCAGTTGGTCGAACAGATCGTCGATCCTGGGCAACGGATACTTGTTCTTGATGGTGATCTTGTTCAACTCCCGATAGTCGATGCACATTCTTAGAGTGCCGTCCTTCTTCTTAACAAATAACACCGGGACTCCCCATGGTGAATAGCTTTGCCTGATGAATCCTTTATCTAGGAGCTCCTTCAATTGAACTTGTAATTCCTTGAGTTCCGCAGGCGCCATCCTATACGGTGCCTTGGATACGGGTGCCGATCCTGGAAGTAACTCAATCTCAAAAGAGATTTCTCGTTCTGGTGGCAATCCTGGCAATTCTTCAGGAAAAACGTCCACAAATTCCTTGACGATCGATACATCTTCCGGCTTACCTTCGACCTCTTGCGTCTTATCCACCATATTGGCTAGAAATCCCGTGCATCCTTCAGCCAATAACTTTCTAGCCTTTAATGCCGAAATAAACATCTTCGGCTGCTTCGGGATCGATCCTCTAAAGGTGAATTCCTTGTCCCCAACTGGCTTGAACGTAACGGCACGACGCTGGCAGTCGATAACCGCGTTGTACTTTCCTAGGAAATCCATACCCAGGATGACGTCGTAGTCGTATAAATCGATGACGATTAGGTTGACGTACATCTCTCTACCGCATATGATTATTGGAACATGGCGTATCCAATAATCAGACAACAAGATTTCCCCGGAGGGTAATGCAGTACGAAAGGTTCTTCCAATATTCTCATTATCTCTACCTAGTTTCTTAGCAAACCTAGGTGATGTGAATGAATACGTAGCTCCAGAATCAATCAACACATAAACATCTTGTTGGGCAAAAGGGAGCTGACCTGTCACCACCGTGGACGGTCCAGCTTGAGCATCCTCCTTTGTGTAGGCATAGATGCGTCCTTGCGGTTCTGGAGCTTCAGCTCGGCCTTGGGGAGCTGCAGGTCCTTCTAGCCTCATCTGGGTGGCATGTAACTGACTTCCCTGACCCCTCTGATGATTCTGCTGGTGCGGGACATTGGCAGTGCAATTCTTAACAAAGTGGCCTTCCTTGCCACACAGGTAACAGCGATTTGTCCCGGCACGGCAGTCTCCCGGGTGCTTTTTCCCACATTTTTGGCAAGGGGGAGTTCCACTGTGGTTAGTGGCCTTCTTCTTCCAGAGAGGATTATGTTGGCTCCCTTGCCCTCCGGCATTCCACTTCCTTTTCTGCTGGGTGTTGCCATACGGGTTGCTGCCGCGTTGGCCAGAAGGTCCTCCTTGACCTTTCTGCTGTGACGATTGGCCGGGTTTGGTCTGACTTTTCTTGGCTAGGGCCCTCTCTTCATTTCTTTCCTTAAACAACTGGGCCCGTTGCGCCTTGTTCTGGCTGACCCAATATTCGGCTAGAACTGCTTGGCTGATGCACTCAGCGACAGTGAGCGGTGGGTAGGGGCTATTACTGATGATCTCGGCTAAGTTTGGCCGAAACATTCTCATCATCTTTCTCACTTTGTCCCTCTCGGAACTGATGAGTTGAGGGCAGAGGCGGACGAGCTGTTCAAATCTTCTTACAGCTTCAGCCACGGACAAATTTCCCTGACGGAATTTGGTGAATTCGTCCTGCAGAGTTTTCATTACTTTCGTGTTGAAGTACTTTTCACGGAATTCTTCTACAAAGTCTTCCCACGTCATCTGATTGACGTCCCGTCTGATTTGAACCGTTTCCCACCATAATCGAGCGTCTTTCTCCAACATGAAGGACGCACAAAGGACTCTTTCTCTATCGTCGAGCCCTAAGAGATTCAGGGAAACCTGAAGGTCGATGAGCCAGTTGTCGGCCTCGATCGGGTCCGTTGATCCTCCGAATTCTGGCGCCTTCATGCGCCGAAATTCATGGTACAGCTCTGTCGGGGTCCGAACACGAGGGACTGGTGGTCCTTGGTTCTGTTGGGATATCTGAGTCCTAAGCCCACCTATCTCTTGT
>CM046379.1:16157802-16222919 GCA_025413485.1 Ficus microcarpa | reverse complement strand
TTATTTACTAGTGGTTTTTAATTCCCACATATAAAAATATTAATAATTCTAATTTTTATAGTATGAATACGATATAAAAAAAAAAAATTTAGTATCTTTTTAGAACCGAATTTAAATAAGTGTTAAGATTTAAGTAAGTTTGTTAACGGTCCGAAAAGTCGGGTCGTTACACTTATCTCCAATTTTTCTTTACCAAAAAAAAAAAAGAAAAGAAAAGAAAAGAAAGCCCCTCTAAGGGGGAATTCTATCAAGTTTTTTCATCTTTTACATCTCTATTCTTCCTAACGTTTTTCTCACTTTATTTCTTACATTTATCATTACATTTTGAGCTTATATGGGTATTAAATGTACACTTTCCTTCAACACAAAGTAAAAAGGCTTGGGGTCTTCTTCACATTTTATTTTTACTTTTTTAGTATTATTATTTTTTTAAGTAAAGAAGACCTCAAGTCAATAAGGGAAGAACAGAAAGACAAAGAAGACCTCACGTCAAAAAGGAAAAAATAAAAATAAAAATAATAAAGAAGACCTCAAGTCTTCTTGCTAACTACATGGAAAGTGAAGACGTCCACAAAAAGTGTCTTTGACAACATGTTTAATATGTTCGAACAAAGTATTTGTAGTCGACAATACCGCACCTGAAAAACACGGTAACACGTTTTATGGATCGGTAGTGTTAATAATATTAATTAATTAACTAGTAGTGTCTAAACAGAGCAAGCATGAGTACCCGGACTGAGAATTGGTGATCAGGAGTATCTGACTAAACCCATCAACAAGCTTGAGCATGAATATGCGTTCCATTTGATAGAGGCTCAGTAGCATGGGCTACCTTTCTTATAATCTTCACCCATTTACTTAACATCCAAACTACATCTTTCTTTGTCACAGCTTCCATCTCACTATCACCGTTACTGGGACCAAGCATTGATGATTTCCAGGATTCAGAAGCTTACTGTTTGAACAAAACTGGTTGGTGGTCCTGGCCGTGGAACAAGAGACTTTGTGGTTTGGAAGGTATAACTTGCAACACTGCCAGAAAAGTTTCTGAAATATCATTACGGTATTTGCACACTGGAGAAGGTATGCTCGACAAACTTAACTTCTCATGCCTTCCAAATCTAGTCCGTCTGGAACTTGCCAATGTCCGACTCTTCGGGAGAATCCCACCAGAGATAGGCACTCTTTCAAAGATCACATACCTTGACCTCTCCCATAATACTTTGACAGGTGAGTTACCTCTCTCACTAGTCAACCTCTCCAAGCTCACACACCTTGACCTCTCCCGAAATAATCTGACAGGTGAGTTACCATTTTCACAAGCCAACCTCTCCCAATTGATGAACCTTGACGTTTCTTATAATCAGCTCAATGGTTCAATTCCTCAAGAATTGGGCCTTTTGAAGAATCTAGTCGAGTTGAACTTGGAGCGGAATTTCTTTGTGGGTCCGATCCCTTCGACCATTGGTTTTCTAACCAACCTCACTAGTCTATGGGTGTCAAAAAATCTGATTGAAGGGAATCTACCTCTTTCACTTTCAAAGCTCACCCAGTTAGTGGAGTTTGATGCCTCTTTTAATGGAATTAACGGTTCCATCCCTGCCGAAATTGGAAAGTTAGAGAGTTTGGCTTATCTTGATCTTCGTCATAACAAGCTCACTGGTCCAATTTTCCCAACACTGAGTGGTTTGACCAGTCTTCGGCTTCTCTACCTAAGTTCCAATCAAATCAATGGTTCTATTTATGCAGAAGTTGGAAATCTAAAACAACTGAGAAACTTGGACCTGTCAAATAACAACATATCTGGGATTATACCAGATGAAATCAGTCTTATTGAACAACTAGTTGTTCTTAATTTGTCTTGGAACAACTTCACCGGAGGCATTCCCGCACACATACGTAATATTTTTCTGTGTCGAATTGACATTAGTCACAATTGCATTACCGGGAGAATACCAGCTGTTAGTCAACCTGACTCCCCATTATATTTTGAAGATTTGAATCTTGCTTACAACAATCTCACTGGCCCCATACCCTTTTCTCCTGCATTTGTTGGTAATGTCAACTTGACTTACAATAGTTTAGAGGGTCCTATTCCAGATATTTCTGCCGATCGTTTTCGGTCAAATGCATTTATTGGCAACAAGAATTTATGCGGTAACATCACAGGTTTCCCTGCTTGCTTACAACATATCCCAGAGAGAAAGACCAAGCAAAACCACAAACTGGGAATCATTCTTTCCATCTTAATCTTCCTTGGCTTTTCCTTCATTGGGATTATTTTGTTTGTCCGTAAACGAGTGAAAAGAAAAGAAAGATGCCAGCCCGATCTTAGAGAAACAAAGAATGGAGATATATTTTCACTCTGGAATTGTGATGGAAAAATTGCATTCGAAGACATCGTAGAAGCAACAGAGGACTTTGACATCAGGTATTGCATTGGAACAGGTGGTTATGGTAGTGTCTACAGAGCACGACTGCCCAGTGGAAAAGTAGTTGCCTTGAAGAAACTCCATGGTTCAGAAGCTGAAGAGCCTGCTTTCAGAAAGAGTTTCACAAATGAGGTGAAAACTTTGTCCGAAATACGTCACAGAAACATTGTTAAACTCCTTGGATTCTGTTTACACAATAGATGCATGTTTTTGATCTATGAGTACATGGAAAGAGGAAGTTTATTCTGTGTCCTAAATAACGATGCCGAGGTTGTGGAATTTGATTGGAGCAAGAGGGTTAACACCGTCAAAGGAATAGCTCATGCATTGTCCTACATGCATCATGACTGCACTCCCCCAATTATTCATCGTGATGTAACGACCACCAACATTCTCTTGAACTCAAAGCTAGAGGCCTTTGTCGCTGATTTCGGCACCGCTAAACTACTTGATCCTGATTCTTCAAATCAAACCATGCTTGTTGGTACTTATGGATATCTTGCTCCGGGTAAGTCCTATTTATTCCCTTCTCCACCACTTGTTATCTTATGTTATATAAGTGCTTTTGAAACAATGTTGAACATTAACGTAAAAGTAATTTCTTTAGTTGATAATTGAATTCGTTGTGAATGCAGAACTAGCCTATACAATGGCTGTAACGGAAAAAACCGATGTCTATAGCTTTGGAGTGGTGGCACTTGAAACACTAATGGGTAAGCATCCAGGAGAACTTCTGGTGTCATTTTCATCACCGTCAGTCCAAAACATGCTGCTATATGAGGTACTAGACCAACGACTACCCCCGCCAAGTGTAACGACCCGACTTTTCGGACCGTTAACAAACTTACTTAAGTCCTAACACTTATTTAAATTCGGTTCTAAAAAAAAGATACTAAATTTTTTTTTTTTTTAAATCATATTCATACTAACAAAATTAGAATTATTAATATTTTTATATGTGGAAATTAAAAACCACTAGTAAATAATTATCCTATTTAAATTCATGTTTAAATAATATTTAAAAAGCTATAACTTCATGTTGATTAAAGTAAAAGAGTCAAAGGTCTTTTTCTCATAAAGTACTCATACTAATTTAGTAATACCAAAACATTGGGACATAACTATAATTATGGTCGTTACAAAATAAATTACGAAGTCTAAATGCGGAAATTAATTTCGTGGTGGTATCCCACTCCCTTCCTTCACCGCCTCCGCATAGCTTCGCCTGTCCATAAGAACATCTAAGTAATAGGCTGCTTACCCGCGTTACCTACAGCACGAACACACACACGTATGAGCTTTCGCTCAGCAAGTACAAACAATATCTCACAAAATATTTTCATAAGTCATATCATCACATGTAATTATCAAGAATGTTCAAATGCATGGAATCATGTGTGTTCAATTATGCTTCATTATATACATATCTTGTCTACTTAAGGGCCCCTATGTCGTACCCATATGCGCGCAACCAATGGGGAGTTAGGGGAGCGACCCTCTAACAACCTCCAAGGTCATATCTTATAATTTCGTTCTTATCATATCCTCTCACTAATTGGAGGTTGGTACGACACTTAATCCTATCTTTCATTAGCCTCATTCTTATTATTTGTGACAATGTATAGATTTACATGTCACTATGCATTTATCATTATGGCATACATATCTGTGAGGCATGTCAATTATATTAGTGCAAGAGAATTTACGCACATCAAATACTTAATCAAAGCAATACGTATAATTTATAGACTCATCACATCATCAAGTCAAGTCATAACAAACGTTGAGCATCATCAAAGAAAACATTTCGTTTCATGCTGTAGGTGAGGTTTGTACTTACTTGACTTATGTGCTTAACTTCGGGAGTTGTATCTCCTACTATGCGGATTTGAGAAATTGTCCTGATTTAACAATAACTCATTATTAGATAAAATCATGGTTATATTACTTGATTCAATTATTCATTTATTTTATAAACTAGAGTGAACTTAAATTACTTATATCATAATTAACCTTAATAATTAATTCTTATTAATTATTAAACGCTAAAATAAATTTCTACTAATTATTATTAATTAATTAATTAATTTTATTAATTAATTGAATTGATTAAATAATTAATTAAATAATATTTAATTATTACATTAATTAATTGAGTTATTAAAATTAAATCATATAATTTTAGTTGACTTAATAATAATTAAATTATTAATAATTGTTACTTAAATATTCTTTCTCCTATAATAATTAATAATTAATAATTCTAATATTAATAATTAATAATTTGATTAATCTGATAATTAAAGTTTGATTAATCTCTAGTTAATCATCCCTAATTATTTTGATGATTATATCAATGATTAATGATTAATGATTAATTAATTTATAATTAATCATGTATTATAATTATGTAATTATTTAATATAATAATCCTGATTATCATATATTAACTCTTATAATTAATTAATTAATTAATAATCAATAAATTAATTAATTCCTTTATTAAATTACATTTGGTTATGAATTAATTAATTAAGTAATTAATTAATTTATTTATTAATTAATCAATCAAGGTGATAAGAAGTCACCTAAGGGTATACCTCTATTTTACTATTGGGCTAGTCCAATTCCCTTAGTTATGCTCATTTAGTTGGGCCAAGGTAATCTCATGGAATAGGCCCAGTAACCTTCTAGTATACTTTATCCTAGCCCATTAAACTTATGATTCAACTTTAAAAAACTTAGGGTTTTTCAAATCATTAGATCATACACTTAAAATCAACTCATTTCATAACTAAATTTATTCGTATGTTATGCTACCCATATGTCACATTTTAATGTTTAATCATTTTATCGGTGTAGGGCTTTAACTTGTAAGATTTATTTAAATTTGAGTATAATTCCGTTTTGGACACTTGATAACTTGTTGGAAAGCTTGAAACATCTAGTTTTTGTCTTTATAATTTGTTTCCTCAGATTCCAAGCATTTCAAATATTAATGTGGACGTTTTCTTAAGTGTCTTATGGTAGAATCTCAGATTTCCAGATTTCAATACAATCTTTAAGGATTTATTAAAATTCATATACATAACCGTTTTAAACACATGATATCTCATTTTGAAGCTTAAGATGTCTACTTTACAGTGGTAAAGTTATTTCTTTTAGTACTTAAGCATTTCATACCATAAACTTAGGTTTTGTCACTGTTGGTCCCACGTTTGCACTACCAGTCCAGATTCATGAATAAGATTTAAAAATCCATAACAATTTACTTACAAGTCCAAATAAGACAAAAGATATGTCATTGGAAAGCTTATAATGTCTATTTTGTATGACAAAAACAGTTTTATAAAAAGTTATGGTTTGCTAAGTCAAAAATAACAAAACCCGTAGCTAGTACCGGGTTCCAGCAAGGTTTTTCGGTTCGTAGACCAAACTTGTAAAATTCACCAAAAATCGTACATTTATCCAATCAAGGCATATGATACCTTGTTGGAAAGCTTAAAGAATCTAGTTTTTAGTTCTCCAACTTGTAAACCAAAATTTTGAGTCTAAATGGTTCGGAGTATAAAAAACCCGTGGCTGGTCAATGGCTCGGAGGTTCATTTCTTCCCTAGTTTTTTGTCACAACTTCAAATGCACATAACTTTATACATATAAAAGCAAATCAAGTGATTCCAAAGCCTAAAATGAAGCTTATCCTCTGTAGAATCTTAATATATAATTTATTTTTCATACCAAAGCTTCTAATGCATACTATATCACCACAACAACTACGACCTTCAACAAAGTCCACAAATCTTACCGAAATGCTCCGGGGATCCTTCAAGATCTCGAACCTCCCGAGTTCTTCTCAAAACTTTTTCCTAGGTAAGAAAAATCTAATATTAAGATCATAACCAAATATCATATTTTTTTTTTCCAAAAATAACTAAAACCCGAATAGCACCACTATATTACCTCTAGTAAAACGTCCTCTAACTCCGTCTCGCACTTCTTCGATCTTGGTGTTGGGGTTCTTTAGACCTTGAAAAATGGATGGAGGAGGTGCTTGAGGAGTGTTGGAGATGGAGAGTAGTGTTGGTGGTTCTTGGTTTTGTTTAGAGCTTGGTTTGTGTGAGAAAGAAAATGGGGTGTTAGGAGTTTGTGCTTAGCCAACTTTGGCCTTGAGAGAGTTGTCTTTTGGGAGATGAAATTTGAAAAATATTGGCTGAATTAGCCCTTCAATGGCCGGCTGTCTTGGGAGCAATATTAGGTGAAATTTGGTTCAAAAAGTTGAGATGAAAGGTCACTATCACTTGCTTCTTCTCTAGGTCAAATTGCCCAAAAAGGCCATGCCATTTCTTACTTGTGGTTGCATGCATGCACCACTTTCCTCATTTCCCTTTGTTCACATTTTTTCCTTGTTTCTTGAACCACAAAACCGACCCCCCCTTATGTTTCCTTCTTTCTTTTAATATCCACCCTTTATCCAAATTTATCATACTTATTCTCACCCATTGGATCTTCCATCACATCAATCCTTAATCTAAATTCTCATTGGTCACTTATCCTCCAAGGTTTGGCCATTGATTTGCCTAGGATTCTCTAGCATCAAATCTACACCATTGATTTCAAATCAAGCACAATTCTTGATTAATCTCCCACCTTTGGATTTCCTAAGAGTAAATACTAATAATTAATTTTCTATCCATGTGACACATTAAATCCCCAAACATGCTCTCAAATCTTGACTATTAGTATGCTCAAAATAAATACTAAGATCATTAAATCAATCTACTAATAAAAATCGGGGTCCTTTCGAAAAAATTATCGCTATACCTCTAATACGACATAACTTATTTTTTTTTTGTATAAATTTTTATGTCGTTCATCACACGTTTTATGTATTTAAAATTTTTCATTTAAATAGAGAAACTCAACATTGTTAAATCATCGACATCATCATACCGATGATACATATATTATCAGTCATGATCTTGAAATTTGATATTCATCAAAATAATTCATTAAAAGCATATTAATGAAGAAAATCCATAATAATAATTCGTTAATTAAGCTTATGAATTTCTAGGGCATCACACCAAGCAATTGCCTTATTGCAGTCGATGTCGTTCTTGTTGTTACACTAGCATTTGCATGTGTCAATGCCATACCCAAGTGTCGGCCAACAATGAAACAAGTTTCTCAATTATTTCTTGCTCGCAGAAGAATGTTAGCCAAGCATTTCCGTGATATTTCATTGGGGCAGCTCATGATCCCAAATGTCTTCATGGACGGTGAAGATGAGACAAGTTCCAGTGAAATTCAGTGATGTTTCTCATGACCGGCATCTTCCTTGTGGCACAAGTTTGGAGATCAGTATTACCTTTTGTTTGTGTGGCTTCAAAACAATAAGATCTCCTTGTGTATTAGAAATTAGCAAATAAAGAATGTTCTGTTGTAAACAGAGCTTTGCTTGTTTCCCAAGCATGAAGAATGCTAGTTCTCATTTGCGGACAAGATGCTTGTTTAATTTTATCTGCAAACCTTATTATTTTGGTAGGAAAGCAGGAAAATAAATAAATATTACAATGTTGAACAAAATACATTAAAAAAAAAAATTTTAATGGAATTTCTAATCACAAATAGCATGCTAGCAAAGGAAATTATTTTAAAACCATGTGCAGCAATCTACTTGCTAATTTCTATATGCCTAGAATCATTTGTATCAATTAAAAAAAAAAAAAAAAAAAAAACCAGAAGGTAAACTTTTGTTTTTTTTGCTGACATTAAATGAAATGAAAAACTAAAGGTTGTAAAGTTCCCGGCTTAATTTCAACGTCTAATACAATTTCCTAGCCCATAAGTTTCAATTACACTCACCTCTCAAAAGTATACACAACAATGCCAAATCCCACCTCATTCAGTTCTCTAAAACTTTTTCATGTCCCTTGGGATAGAAGAACAAGCAAAATGTGGTTCACAGATCATGCGGGAACTCATCACTGCAACTGTTCCCCAGGTTTGGGTGACCAGTTTCGTTGATTTAGGTGACATGGAGATGCCTGCTGACCATTCGGTACGGAGAGGCTTCTTATTGGATGACCAGTCCTTGAAAGTCCCAACTGTATTCTGCCGCTGTTTCTAGCATTTGCACCGGACCCACCATGCTCTGCTTGCAGTGCTTGGAAGTAGGAAGAGGAAGAGGAAGAGGAAGAGGCCATGTCCTTCAGGTCAGGCAGAGGCTTTAGCACTTCAACAACTTCACTCATCAAAGGTCTAGCTTTCTGATCACGGCTAAGGCACTGGGCTGCCAACTGAAGTGCTTTTTGAGCACCTTTGATGGAGAAGCGTCCTTCAAGTCGAGGATCTAACAATCGATAGAACCTTCGCCTTTCTCCAAGATGCGGCCGCATCCACTCCACCAAGTTCTGCTCCCCATTGGGTCGGTTTTTGTCCATGGATCTTCGACCAGTCAACATCTCAAGTAGAACCACCCCGAAACTATACACATCACTCTTTGAAGTAAGATGTCCTAATGAAAGACAAAATCACATTTTAGAAAGTTGGATGACTTTTAAAATCAATCACTAAATATTAATCAGCGAGGCTACAAACATATATAACTTGGGTTTAGACACAAATCTCAGACTTTGTAAGAGACAAAAAATTGTAGCTCGTCTCTTTTCCTATAAAAGTGATTGAAACAAGAAAGGACCTAACTGATAATAAAAATGCCCAATGATAAATGAGAGACAGGTTTCTTCATACAAACCTGTCATGACATACTCGGGTGCCGCATAACCATAAGTACCCACCACCCGGGTAGATACATGAGTTTTATCACCCTCAGGACCATCTTTAGCAAGCCCAAAATCAGAAAGCTTTGCATTATAGTCCTGAAATGGTCAGTTATTAGTTGAAGAAATAGGTTTAAGAACAGAATAGAGAGCGCCCTGAACTCAGAAACACACCGCGTCCAATAGTATGTTAGATGTTTTAAAGTCTCGATATATCACTGGCCTTTCAGCTTCCTCGTGAAGAAAGGCAAGACCTTTTGCGGCGCCAAGTGCTATTTTCATTCTAATTAACCAAGGAAGAGGCAGAGACCCTGCAAGATATTCCAAAAGTATAATTTGTTTGTAACAAAGTTGTTAAACTAATAAATGTATGAAAGCATATCAGCATGGTTATGAATGCGCCACATTAGTAATGTTAAAAAGAGAAAACACAAGGGAAAGCACAACTTTTAAAGTCAATTACATACTTACGGAAAATATATATATACATATACACTACCATGCGATATGAAACCTCCCAAACTGCAGAGATACTGTGACGCCCCGAACCACCCACCTGACACCCACGCGGGACCGACCGCGCAGATGCGGGGCGCCGGAACCGTCACATTCATACTTCATACTTACTTTACTTTAAAATGCGGAAAAAAAAATTTTTCTTTTTTTTTTTTTTGACTTACCTTTTTTTTTTTGAAACTTCTTTTGAACATCGTTTTTAAAGCTTTCTTTGAACTTCATAATTTGGATTTCATTTTAAAATCTTGACTTGAAACCCATGCACTAAAATTATGCATTATACCTTGAAACATTTCATACATACAAACATAACTTGGCTTTTAAACATACATGAAAACTTCATAACTTTAAACATATGCGGAAATTATTGCGTAGTGGTATCCCACACCGCCCTTCACTTGCTGCATCATCTCCAAGCCCACCAAGTAAAGCTACAAGCTTTTTATCTCAACCTGCAGTATGGAATATCTGATGAGCTAACGCTCAGCAAGTACAAACGCGATCTCACAAAAACATTTTCATTTAAACATCTTGAAACATACTTCATCATAAAAACATATGCATGAACCATTTATGTTCCATTTATGCATTTCTTTTAACATTCTTATCTTTCTTATGGGCCCCATAGTGTACGTACCCTTAGCATATAGCGCGCCTCTAGATACAGTTAAATGGGATTGCAAGTCCTTAACTGTACCCAGGAAACATAAGTGATTACACCCTCTTACAAAAACGAGAGAGCGAATCCATAACTTTAACATAAAAATCCTCCACTTTGGTGGAGGTTGGTACGACACCTTACTTGTGTATTTTTACCAAGTTTCTTATCATTAGTGAGCATACTTCATGATGTCACTATATCATACATACTTAACATTTCGTTCATAAAACATAGCATGGCATCTTTAAAACATGACATTCTTAACACATGGCATCTTGGAAACATCTTCAAAACATGACATCTTTAAAGCATTTCAACATATCTTGAAACATAGCATATTTGAACATACATATTATTTTTCCATACCACAGGTGAGGTTTGTACTTACCTTAGGTCCTATGCTCTTGACGTACATCCTTCCTTGCGATATCTCAACAGGTTCATAATCCTGTTTCAAAGGAGGTGTAAGATAAGATTAACTTATCTTACTATAAATCGCGACACATGATGTTGGTATCCTAACCAACATCTATGAGCAATCCTAGATGTGTGTGTTATATGTCCCTTCTAATATCTCTTGTAAGCCTGATTGGTCACTTCCTTCATCTTGGGCTTATAATTTACTTTTACTTGATTCATAATCCATTGGGCTATTATCTCTTCAATAACCCTTGGTCTTAGCCCATTTCATAAATTTTGGTATCCTTTAGGGTTATATTGGGTAACCCTAAAGTCAACTCTTGGTCAACCCAAGTCAACATGTGGTCAACTAAGGTCAACCCCCTTTGGGTCTAACGTTGGGCTTTGGGCTTAGCCCCGTAACTCGGATATAATTCCGGTTACCGTTCGTAATCGGCTTGATTACCCATTTTTACCTTAAAACTCCATTTCATTATTTTTGGAAAACATTATATAATTATCTTCCAAAAATCTCATTAATTTGCTTGTAAAAAGCTCTTACTTTATTACTCTTGAAAATACTTGTCTAAAATCAACACTTTCTTTGCTTCTTGGAAAAATGTGGAATTTCAATTCTAAACTCTTAAAAATTCCACTTCTCTTCTTGAAAAATCTCATTTTCCTTTAACTTATGGAAAATCTCATTTTTCTCTTTAACTCGAGAGCTTTGGGTGTATAATCCAAAAAACTCTAAAAATTCATTTTCTTAAAACGGGACTTCATAAAATCATTACGGACTGAAAATCGCCATTGGAACGGTTTTCGTAGTCAAAATAACATTTTAGAGACACTTAACATTTTTCTAGAAAACGTTTTTGTAAACCAAGTGCTGGAAATTCGCGGATTCCCAGAGCACTCTTCATAAAAACAACCCAGATTAAAGATCCGTTCATTTTCCGAAAAACTTGTCTTCACGAAAGTTGTAGCTATCGAAAAATGCTAAAACTTTCGTGTTTTGTACAAAACCCAGTTCTGGCTAGATCAGTACCAGTTTTCGTTTGAATCTGGGTGATCCTGAAAAACGGAGTGAAACTGGCTCCAGGAGTTAGCCACGGGATTTCATAAAAATGAAGGCCTTTGGAGCCTTATTTTAAGATTCTGTCCGCGTTGTCCTCTAGTAAAAGTTGTTCCGAACAACTTTCGTGTTTTAACTTTTAACCCGTTCGGCCTCTAAGGGCCCGATAATTTCACTTTCCCGAAACTGGCCAGTTTCGACTCCGAAATGGTAGTTTCGGTTGTTAATCCGGTTTTACGTCTTAGTTTGCGGATTCTAACTCGACCGATCACATCGGGAGCCTAAACATACATCAAACAACGTGTCTAACGTCCCATGCATACATTCTTGCCCATTCTTCACGCCCATGCAGCCCACAAAACGTCCTATGGGTTGCATTGTTCTATCCTTGCATCATTCATCAACTAGCATCACACACAACCTTATACAAGCAGCCATACATCCACTGCTTGGCAGATTTTTTTGACCATAACTTAGGGGACTTAAATAACACATCTAGCATGCATCCTATCCATTTTTCAAGCATAAAAATCATGCAAGAAACATCATAAAACAAGCCAACCAAGCCCTAATCCCTATCAAGCACATACACCGAAAATCATTGGCTGAAAAAGAGATGGACTTATGTCCTTACAAACCCATCTTAAACCATCATAAAAATGCTTATCTTGAGCTTAAATCCAAGATTAGTTTAAGGGTTTACCTTAACCCAAGTTAGGGTTTGAAAATCCCATTTTTCTTCTTGGCTTGCTCACCCACGGATTTGGCTCCTCCATGGCTCACGGATTTTTGGCTCCAAGAAGCACAAAAAAATCTTTTCTCTTGGCTTCATCACACCAAGCCGAACTTCATCATGGTTTGCCCCATAAAATTTTCAGATTTTCTCTCTTTCTTTCACTCTCCAAACTCACGGATTTGTGCCCCAAAAATGGGTCTCCATGGCTCACAAATTTCTTTCCTTTCTCCCCTAGAAAAACCAAAGAACACACATGCTCAAGCCCTTAGATTTTTTTCAGATTTCTCCTCCTCTTTCTCTCTCTCTCTCCCACGGTTTTCTCTTGAAAACTTGCAGCACTTTGCTGCTTGGTGAGTTGCCGAATGTGATGGAAAAAAGGAAGGGTTGATGTCTTGCTTTTCTCCTCAAAAGATGGCTTTATGTCAAGTCTCTTTCTCCATCTTGCTGCAGCCGAATATTTGAAGGAGGGGATGGCTTGCTTGTTGCCGAAAATGAAGGGAAAAGAGAGGGGGACATGCAGCAGATTTTGGGGGAAAAAGTGTGGGAGATTAGCTTGCTTCATTGACCAACTTTCCTCCTTATTTTAAGGCTTTATCACATGTGTTGCTTTTCTCTTGGAGTGCAGCCGAATGTGAAGGGGAATGGGGGCTGCTTGTGTCCGGATTTTGAAGTGGAAAAAGCGGAAGTAGATGGCTTGCATTGACCAACTTTTTCTCCTTAATCCTAGGCTTTATCTCATGCCTTTATGGCTCTCCTTTTTGCTGCTTGCTGCCGACCCTTTAGGAGAGGAAAGCTGGCTGCACAAGCTAGCTTATGCTAGTGGAGAATGATGTCATGGGCATGGGTCATTGTCCTTAGCTTTCTTTTCTCTCATGCTTTTCTTTTCCTTGTTTTCTTTCATTTCTTCCTTGTTGTTAGCCGAACTTTTTGGGGAAGCCAAGGGCTGTCTTGGCTGCCTTGTGGCCGACCCCTTGGAGTCAAGGGAAGGCATGTGGTTGGTCAAAGGGCTTTGGATGCTTTCTTGATGAGTTGTCCCTTAATTCATGGGTCTTGTTTGTAAATTTTCTCTTTCAAAATAATTCATTTCCTTTCCTTGTGTCACACAAATATATAAAAATATTATGTTCCATAATTTTGATCCAAAATTTCTTCCTTATAAAAATTGGACCGAAAACTTTCTTTCTCCAATTTTTCGGAGATCTTTTTGCCCTTTAATCTTGATTCGGTGTGCTTGATTTCTAGGGTGGTTATTACGGCTTATTTTTGCTTTCTTGACCATAGAAAGCTTTTTGCAGTCTCTTCTTATACTGCAATTTATCATTTTTCGAGGTCGACATTTTTTACCCGTCCTTGGTCAAACTTTGACTTTTTGGTCAACCCTTTGACTTTTGTAAAATTTCGTCCTTTTTCGTTCCTTTTCTTTCCTTTTCGTTCTTTTTGACTCAAAATGCCGTTTACCAACCTCGGCATTTTTTTCCGAGTCTCGTAGCCGGTTTAAAAGAAAATTCTAACCTTGGCTAATAAAATTACGAATTTCACATGGGATTCATAATTTTTCATGAAAACATCTCATAAACATAACATGCGGACTTCTAATTTCTAATAAAAAGAGAAATCTTAAGTCCATGAAAATTCCGGGTATTACAGATACATTAGATTTGGTTAAATGTTCATTCAATCGAGACAAACCACTAATATATCTTTCCCTGTGAAACTATCCAATAATTAACACACATACTCCTATTTCAAAGAACTAGGATGGATGTCCCTATCACGTGTCACGTTTAATATTTATTTGTCATTTTTCCTCACCAAATATCATTTTCAAGCATAAAAGAAGTTTCCTTTCGTATGAAATGTTCGCCTTTTGTGAACAGTGTACCTAAGGAAAAACTTGCTTAGAGCAAAAACAAGTTAAAAAGTGGCTAGAAGTGCATTATTATTGGGAAAGCCAGTAATGAAAACCCAAACCACTGTCAAAGACTATATCATCACTTAACAAGCCTATCACAGGTCAAACAAAACACAGTTCAATTTGTTCAATGTTAACTCTAAACATGAGATAACTGGCATTAGCCCCGTATTGGAAGGATTAACTATTATTCAAACAAAACAAATCACGGTATTAAGTGGAAAAGAGATAGAATGTAAAGTCTACTAAGTAGATACCCAAACATGAGGATGATCCAATTGGAAATATAATTCACAAATACATACTTCTGAAAGGTGATTCTCCAAGCTTCCTCGAGGCATAAACTCATAGACGAGTAGCCTTTGATCATTCTCGATGCAATAACCAATCAACTTAACCAAATTGGGATGCAGAAGGTCACCAAGAAAATTAACTTCAGCCTACAACCAAGGAAACACGCAGGTAATCGTAAATTCTGGTAGTGAACTGACAAATAAACATAATGTCTTAATCTTTACTAAAAAAAAAGGTTATAGTAAGTTGCCACACCAGCCATTCTCTGTGACCCTGCAGTCCATCATGATTCAAAGTCTTTACTGCAACTGGAATCCCCATGCCAGCTTTTGCCGAAGCAGTTCCATTTTCACTAGTCCAACCTTTGAATACACAACCAAATCCACCCTCACCCAGAAGACTCTCGGGTTTAAATCCGCTAGTTGCTGACTTTAGCTCGCTAAAGTTAAACTTTCGAAGCTGAGAAGAAATTTTCAGTTCCTCAACTGCAATGGGAGTGGATGAAGAACTTTCTGCAATGCTAGTGGTTGATGACGAAGCAACTGGGACAATTGGTTGGTCTTTGCTGGTGTCATTCGTAGATTTACTTTCCGCTGATCAAAACATGAATGTAAATATTAAAATCATTAACGCCAATAATAAACAACTTATCCACAACCAAAAAGCAATAACGGCTAATAAATGGATGCACGACATGTAAACAATAAAACATTTCCTACCATGAAACACAACAGAAGACGGGTCAGTAATCAATACTTGTACTTGTTGGTCTGTTTTCAATAGAAAATGACTAAAAGGTTAACGATTGTGGAAGCATACCTATCAATTCACAAGTTTTACGTTCAAATATTGTGTCACAATGGTTATTTAACTGAAATTTGTGAATGAAAACCCATGCAGATTAAACCTTTCATAAGTTTAATTTCCCGAAACGACAAAACCTAAAGGAAATTATGGCCGTAATCGAGCATTCCTCGCTTGGTAACCAACATAAAAACGACAAAATCACATACGTACGTGGCAGCGCAAATCGGATAAATACACCAAGTATTAATCATCTTCTGAAACGTGCAAAACAACATGTCCGTATGCAGGCTTTCTTCAATACGGAAGTTCTGCTTGTACCACTTTTAGGGAAACAAATCCATTATTTACACGAACGGTTAACACCTTTTGGTCCTTGTCGATAAATAAACCAACTCTACACAATATTCCCATAAAAGTTGTATACCATTATTGTTCCAAGCAAGCTGTTTACCAAACAAGTAGATGTCATATTCGGACAGCAGCCAAAAAACCACTGCATTTGGTTCCTTCTGTTTGTTTTAGCAAATAATCAATGGCCAAGTACTTTCATAGCTCTCACTCTCGATCCGACTAACATATCCTTAATTTCATCACTACTATTTAAAAGAGTATAATACTTATAATTTGTTGATTCTTAACCCTTCAAAGTCGGCTTTTTTTTTTTTTTTTTTTTTTTCATAAATATTAGATGAAAAAGCAAGTCATATGACAGGTCAACATAATTGAACACAGAATCAAATTGAATTCGCTCTCAGCCACAAAAGGATACAAATCGTTCATCGCGATCTGACAAGCGCTAACATTCTGTTGAACTCAGAGCTCGAAGTATTTGTCCCCGATTTTGGTCCTCTAACAAAATTACCATGCTTGCTGGGACCTACGGCTATATTGCTCCTGGTAAGTTGATTCTTAGCTCATTCTTATCCTTTGGTTACTTCATATAAAAGCAGTTACAAGAGTACCTCTCTGAAACTACTAAAAAAAAAAAAAAAAAGCAAAGGAAAATATTGCTTTGTCTAATGGTTCAACTTTTGTGTGTGTAGAGCTTGCCTACACCATGGTTGTAACGGAAAAATGCGATGCATATAGCTTTGGGGTGGTGGCGCTTGAAACGTTGATGGGGCGGCATCCAGGAGACCTATTATCAACCTTATCAGCGTCATCATCTTCGTCGCCAGCTCAAAATATAGTGCTATGTGAAGTATTAGACCAACGCCTGCCACCACCGACAAATCCCCGTGTTGCACGTGACATTGTTCTTGTGGCTATGCTCGCATTTGCATGCATAAATGCTAAACCGAGGTGTCGACCAACAATGAAGCAGGTTTCTCAACAACTTCTTGCTCGCAAATGACTCTTAGCCAAGCGTTTTAGTGACATTTCACTGGGGCAGCTCATGATCCCAGAAGTGTATCTAGATGTTGCTGACACTTAGGCCCGTATCACGAAGAATCAGTGCTGCTTCATCAGCTAGGATCTATCTTGTCTTTGGCTTCAGTCATTGTGGATCCATATAATTATTATATTCTGAAAGCTACTCTGCTTCCACACATATATATATATATATATATATATGTATATTTTTTTTCTTTTATTATTCATCTTCTTATATTGCAAAACTAACAAAGCCTTGATGATATGGCTGTAGCTAAAAATTTTTTTTTTTTTTAGATTGTAGTTTTTGTATTTTCATTTTCCCAAAATACGAAAGTTGGTTTTTCTTTATTCATTTTGATTTTGAGCAGATTTGAATATAGGAATAATATATTGTGCAATGAAACAGGGGATAGAACAGAAACAAAGAGAGTTGCTCTGCCCCTTAAAACAGAGCAGCCTCTATTTACTCCTTAAAAATTGTAGACAACCACGCTTCTTCTCTACAGAATCCTCCCAAAAGGGTAAATGTTAAATTTGATTTTACTGACAATAATTTTTCGGCACATAAATTAATGCATTAGTTTGAGGTTATTATTGTCAGGAAAATTTGATCATGATGATCTTGATCTTGGAGGTGGGGACATAATTGCTATTCAGAATGTTAGACAAAAATTTGATCAATGATTTCTTGATCAGCAAGAAAGAGCCTAACGTCATTGTTTTTGTCAAAAAAATGGATGAACTACATCTTAAAATTCCCGATATTCTCGTCAAAAGCTATCCTAGTTGAACACATCATGGAAAATAAGGAGAAAAATGGAGGGATACTTTTTTTCATCTCGGATTTAGTTCATATATCTTCTTTTGTGTGTCACCGTTTTTGTCATTCTAATAATAATATAAAACATGTGTAACTATCATAATATTGTTGTTGATTTGATAAGATACTGTAATTAAATATATATTTTTAATTGACGTGTCATGATATTATTAAAGGAATATGAATTGAAGATGAATAAGGAGACGTAGGAGTTTGATCCAACTTTTTGCCCCCTAAAAAGACAATGTGAAATCCCACACTTAAATAAAACACATGGGATATTTCTCCAATTGTCCCTTTATTTTTCGATTTTTTCCATAATTATCGATAATTAATTATTTTTACAATTTTAATTAGCTTTTAATCTCTTCTAATCAGCCACGTCATTTAGTTAGATTTTTCCAAAGCTTTTTTTTTTTTTTTTTCCATAAGCATTAATGACCACTTTTAAATAACCAGAAACATGAATTGCGATCACGTCAATAATTAAGTTGAAATATATACGTATACATATATATATATATATATATATATTGTAATTTTTAGAATTTGACTTTTACAATAGTAATCCTGTTTTTAATATATTGATATTTGATGAGTGGAAGGGAGTTACATATTTTTAAAAGATAAAATAAAGTATCTTTTTCTTTTTTTAATAAATAAAATAAAGTATCTTTAACTTTACGAATTAGATTTATTTTCAAGTGGGAAATTAGATTGGCTTTAGGTTTTAGTTTCTATAAATACGAAACTTTTTGTTAAGTTTATTTGAAAAAAAAAAAAGTGCATTATTATTATTATTATTATTTTTTGCCAACAAGGGTGCATTATATATATCCCCGTAAAAGTCAAATTAAATTAATTTTTGCGACCAAGACTAAGACCTTCATTTCAGGTACGCCTTACCGAAGCTTTGTCCAGCAAAAATCCGTGCATGTAGGTGTTTGGTGGCGTTAATATTTCTCAAGAATGAAGCCTTGAAAAAAAAAAAGTGTGAAAAACATGATTTTTTTAGTTATTAGTTGACATGGTAAAGCACTTTTTTGGTGTTTTTTTTAATTATATAATTTTTTATGTGTCTAGAATCTTTGGTGTCTCTCAATTTTGAAGTTTAAGGAAAAAAAAAAAAACGTAAATTTCAGTCCGCTTTCTTATCCCAAGTATTGTCTTCTCAAAAATGTTTTGATAGCTAATTAATTTGTTTAAGAATTTTAATTATTTAATATTTTTTTATGTGGCTAAATGACATGACACTATTGGAGGACATGAAAAAAGAAATCCAGGATGCATTTGAAAATTTTTATTTGTCCTCTTTTAAGTGACATGGTAGAGTGTTTATCGTTTTCGTCTGACAACTCTCTTAGGCATTTCATCAAACAAATAACTGTGCAGGAAATTACAACCCATAACTTCGTATCACATTTTTTGAAAAAAAAAATTTGATTAAGCATAAATTTTTTTTTTTTTTTGGTTTGATTTAAAATTAGCTTTGTTCACATCATGGTGACTGATATCAAGATAGGAAACTCGAAAGGAATTAATAAATCTTGTTTTTCTCTCATCAAATTTAGGAGTATTTATCATTATCATTAGAATTGCTTTATTTGGAATTTTAAGTGTTCTTTCTTTTTAAACTATGAAAATAGAGTTACTTTTGAACATTCTGGTTCTCTTGTAAAGTGGTAAAATCATGATGAAGGAATGTTTTGAAAGTCTTCTTCTTCTTTGTTTTTTCCTCTGTTAGTGTGTGACTAATTTAGAACAAACATTTTCCAAAAATTGTTTTGCCTTTGCTCTCTTAAAAAAATACACAAAATCTTCACCAGTCAGATGCCCAATGCACCACTGAACCCATGTGATATCCCATCTCCCTGCTTCTGGATGGAACTCCCACAAAAGAGAGAAACGGCATGTAAGCTTTAACTTAAATAATAATAATAATAATAATAATAATATATAAGTAAATGAATAAATAAATAAGAAAGCAAGAAAAAAAAAAAAGAAAAGAAAAAAGAAAACATTTTCAGACCTTCACTCATTTAATTTTCATAAAAAATTTTCAAAACTCCAACTCTAGTTGGTATTCCAGACACTCCCTAAAACACTCATATTGTATTAGGAAACAGGGAAAAACCACACATTAAATCAAACAATCAAAAAAAAAAAAAAAAACCGGATAATGGAAACAGGTAAGGCTAAATCCTCAATCAAATTTATTAAAAAAAAAAAAAAAAAAAAAAAGAAAGAAAGAAAAAAAGTAAAGAAGTTCACAAACCAGTCTAAACGGACAATAAAAGACAATAGAAACTTTCAAAGAAGGTAAATAAATCTAACTGAATATTAATTTCTCTATACATCTCGAAACTCTTTAGTTTTTGAACATGAAGTTTATTAGTAACTAGTCATGTTATTTTATTTTAAAAAGAAAATAGTTTGATTCATAAGTACTAAATTTATGTAAAAAATATTGTACTTATTCAACAACTATGTGAAAGGGTAATTTCGGTATTTTCAATTTATGGTAAGTAAGTGATTTAGAGTTGACAGTCATCAATCTAATTATTTAAATATCACAATTTGTTGTATCTGTAGCAAAGGTAAGAATCAAAATATAAGGAGGAACGAAATCCTAACGAAAAAATTTTCAATTTAAATTTAAGACAATCAAAAAGGAAAACGACAACGAAAATTCAAACGGCATCAAAAGGATAAACATCGACAATCAGAAGTACAACCGACGGGAGAATGAAAAGAAAAAAGACTAAAAACCAAAAAACGACAACAAATGTGTAACATAGCAACTCGTGATGAAACAACATAAACTAGAAAATGACATCTATTACTATTTTTTTTTTTTTTTTTGGTATTGACAAGAAAAACACACATAATTTCCACGAGATAGATCGACTACAAGGACCTTCAGAAAAATGAGTCAAGTGAACTCTACTAAATTATAACTTTCAGACAATAATTGACTAGAAGAGAACTTTTGGGCACTTATATGCCATTCAAAATCTTTACTCCACACCGATGTAGGACTCTCCAAGTAGCTACTAGTTTTATTACTAATTATACTATACAACATTTAAATATCAACTTGATTTTCGTCAATGTCCTGCGTTAAAGCAAGTCACTTATCAATAATAATTTTTGTCGCTATTATAGGGCTGTCATGTGACATGATAGTTCCATCATCCATCACATAACATATCAATAATTGTCATGTGAAGATTTTATTTTATTTTATTCTATTTGTACTTTATTTCATTTTTACTTTGTTCATTCATCAACCAATTTATATAAAAAACTCCTGTTGCGATAGTGGACCAGATTACTAAATGCTCCAGACAGGAAAAATTGCGAGGCTGCCATGTAGAGTAGTCAAAATGGCGCATTAACTATTTCCATTTAACACCCCAAGTCTTCCGTTGGAGCTGGAAAGTCGTGGGCATAAATATTCATTACTATAATAAGGTCTTCAGGCCAAGAGTTATCAGTAATTGGTCTTGAGTTTTGTCATGAGAATTCGTGAGGATGATAAATATATATATATATATATATATGTTGGATAAAACACAAAGACAAACACAATTTCTCATCGACCACAAGAGGAAGATAAATATAAAGAAAGAAGAAACAAACAATACAATATAAAAGAAATCTCTTTATATATACCCTTTTCTTTTCTTTTCTTTTCTTTTTTTTTTTTTTTAATCTCTCTCTTTCTTAACTTTGCGACTTCATGGAAGGTGGGAGGTCGTCCACCATCAAGTCTTTCACAACGATGAATCCAAATTGGCCATCCATTTTTAGTTGACCCCTTTGTGTTTCCCTAATAAAAATTGATATAACTCGTTAGAATTTGATATATTAATACTAACTCTAGTATGTGATATGTAAAATTTTAATCGGATGGTCAATATATAACTAGAAATATAACAAACTAGACAACATATTTGAACTCATGTACAGGTAAAGTACACAAATATTTCAAGACGACGGAATTCATGTCCCTAAATTAAGTCGCTTAACTAATATTTTTGATAAATTATTAGTCTACACTATGAGTGTGGAATACTAAATAATATTTGCAGTATGACAGTGTTTTAGAAATTTTAGTTGTCGAAATCATTCAAATAAAGTGAAAACGTTTGTGTCCACATTCAAAGATGTAGCTAATAGCTATGCAGTCCACGCCCCAACAAGAAAGTTGAAAACTTTAGTAATTCCATGAAACTAAAATGACATTTGTCGAGTATCAATTTGGTCACATTTGTCAAGCGCTAGATGCAGCCATGAAGTCCTTCACTTCCATCTCCATTGCAGTAGCATGGGCTACCTTCGCCTTCACGTTTATGGTTTCGACCGTGCAAAACATGTTTGTTCTAGTGACAGCTTCTGAGGCAGAACTTTACTCTCTGCTCCGAACTGGATATTGTCCTAAACAGACATAGTAAAACCCAAAAAAGAAAAAAAAAAAAAAAAAAAAAAAAAGAAAGAAAGAAAGAGAAAGAATATGAGATTTTAATAATAAAAAATAATTAATAGCTAAATAGCATTTTTTAAAGAAATTTTTTAATAAATAACCGAAGTTTTTAAAAATTTATTAAAAGGTCCTTTTTTTTTTTTCTAAAATAATTAATTAATTTTCTTAAATAATCAATCAGTGATTGATCATATAATAATCAGTCATGATTGACTTACAATCAATTATTAATTAACTATAATATAAATCATCAAATTTCATAGTCAATTATTAATTGAATATTAGTTAATCATCTGATTTAATAATCAATCAATAATTAACAATTAGTCAAGCACTGATTGATCCAATATTAAAAATGACAAATAATCATTTTCTTAAAAAAAAAAATTAGGTCATTTTATTAGATTAAGAAACTAAAAAAAAGGTCATTTAATCTAATTTTTCACCCAAAAAAAAAAGTTTTGAAATTTAAAAAGAAAAAAAAGAAAAGGATGTTTTGCAATAGAAAGAGACCATACACTATTCTTCTAATTCTGGTCCGTAAATTCCAACTTTCATTATCAAATTGGAATTATTGGAATTGACCAAGTCAAGTAGCTTCATTATACCACTGTATATGATGTGAAAGAAAGTGGTTCTCCTGGAACGAAATTTCCTGGATTTTTACTAATCAATGATGTACTTGAAATAAAATAATAAACAATTACAAGTATGCGTGCCGTGTAGATATGCCAAATCGCCGGTCCAGTCCGATCCTAACTTATTAATTTTAAGGTTCATGAATGAATTTGAATTGAAAATTTTAAATTTATGGTAAAAATTTTTATTCTTTTTTAAAAAAATAAAAATTTTTTCAAAAAAAAACAAACTTCTTTAAAAAAAAGATAAAAACTGAAATAAAAAAATATAATTTGAGATATTTTTCTAAACAAGACCTGAATTCGTTATTATAGCATGCCGTCGACACCTTATTTAATAGACGTGATGTGTTGTGTTCATATTTAATCCATAACATTAAGCATGACATCACAATCCATTTATAAATATGTTGTATTCTTAATATATTCGTGCCTTGACACAAAATTTTAAATAAAGAAAATTTTTTTAATATGATAGAAAATATTGATATTTAATAAAACAAAAAAAATATTACGGAAAACAAAATAAAATATTTAAAATCTTAGCAAGTAAAAACTGAAAGGAGATGTAATCTTAATGAGAAAAAGAAAATATCATACAAAAAAATAATGATGATACGTCATTTTTGTACCTTTTATCATAATTGTATTCGTAACATATTTGAAACATGTCATGTTTTTAATGTACTTCGTGTTAAAAAATTAGATCAAACACGACCTATTTAATTAAACAGAACGATTGGATTCATCAAACAATCATGTCATATTAGTGTCCACTTTTTAACGTGGTGGTATACTACGGTTTGTTTGGTATGTTAGTTTGAGTTGAAATATTTTAGTTATAATAGTAATTTTTGTTGATTTTTTAGATAAAGACAAAAAAATTTTCAGAAAAGATAAAAAAATTTTTAAAAAAAAGATAAAAATTTTAATTTAAATTGGTAGTTTAAACTATCTTCCCAGCTGGGGCCTAAGTACGACCTATTTTCACATCTCTAGTGTCCTATTATTGATTTACACCAATATATTTATTTATATATAAATGTAATTATGAGCATGACTTGTACATGAGTCAACGGAGATGAAAATTTTATTTTATTTTATTTTATTTTATTTTATTTTTGTGACTCCCTATATGTATTGGTCCCCAAGAAGAGAGCACTAAAGGGGAGGCGTGTTTGTGATAAGAAAACGGGGAGAGCACGATGTCCTCCACTTACATTTCCATTTTTGCAGTATTTTGGGCCATCTTGGTTTCAACCCATGTAGCAAACATGGAAAACACGATTATCCTAGTAAAAGCTTCTGAACAAGAAATGAACTGTCTACGCCAAACTGGGTGGTGGAGCGGCGATATTCACAACAACACGACAAAAAGTCCTTGCTCGTGGTTCGGCATAACTTGCAATGATGCTGGAAGCGTTACTGAAATAGAATATGTAGGTAACGAGGTTGGGGGAAGAACATTCCCAAAAGGGAACTTGTCTTGCTTTTCTAATTTAGTTCGTTTGAAGCTTCGTGGATTAGGACTCTCTGGGAGCATTCCACAGGAGATCGGCCGTCTTTCAAAGCTCACGCACCTGGACCTCTCCTCGAATGGTCTGACAGGTGAGTTACCTCCTTCACTAGTCAATCTCTCCCAATTGGTGGTGCTTGATCTTTCTGGTAATCAAATCGGTGGCCCAATTCCTCAAGAATTGGGCAGTTTGAAGAGTCTGGTGGAATTGGACTTGACCTCGAATTTATTTAGGGGTCCAATCCCACCAAGCATTGGTGTTTTGACCAACCTCACCCATTTACAAATGTCAAGTAACAACATTGATGGTTCTATCCCTGTTGAAATAGGGAATCTAAAGAACTTGGTTTCTCTTGACCTATCCCTGAACATCCTCAATGAACCACTTCCCACGTCCGTGCTATTTGAGTTAACCAAATTGGATCATCTGTCACTTTCATACAACAAAATCAGCGGTTCCATCCCTGTTGAAATAGGAAACTTAAAGAATTTGGCTTCTCTTGACCTATCCTCGAACAATCTCAATGGACCTTTGCCCTCCACCTTATTTCAGTTAACCAAATTGGATCATCTGTCACTTTCACACAACAAAATCAGCAGTTCCATCCCTGTTGAAATAGGAAACTTAAAGAATTTGGCTTCTCTTGACCTATCCTCGAACAATCTCAACGGACCTTTGCCCTTCACCTTGTTTCAGTTAGCCAAATTGGAAGTTCTGGCACTTTCCAACAACAAAATCGATGGTTCCATTCCCTCGACTTTGGGTCATTTAACCAATTTGAGGGAACTGCATCTTGATTTCAACCAAATCGGTGGCTCCATTCCTCCAACTTTGAGTCAATTAATTAAATTGACTACATTGGACATGCAGTCCAACCATATCAATGGTTCCATTCCCTTGGGAATCGGGAATTTGACGAATTTGGCTGATCTGAACCTAAGAGATAACCTCATTTCCGGGATCATACCTTCTCAACTTGGAAACTTGAGAGGCTTAGTCAACTTGGATCTTTCCAATAATTCTCTACAGGGTACAGTCAGTCAAGCGTTGCTCGACAACTTTCCATATTCTTTTGACGAAAATAAGGATTTGAATTTATCCCATGGCTCTAGGTTTATCCTCAGGGTCATTCTTCCCATCTCAATCTTTGTTGCCCTCTTTTTTACCGCAGTTGTGTCGTATCGAGTTTGGCTTAAGAATAAAATAGGCCCACTGAACAAAAAAGAAACAAAGATTGGAGACTTATTCTCAATGTGGAATTTTGATGGTGAAATCGCATACGAGGACATCAGAAATGCAACAGAAGACTTTGACATTAGATATTGCATCGGAGTAGGCGGTCATGGCATTGTCTACAGAGCACAATTGCCCGACGGAAAACTAGTTGCGTTGAAGAAACTTCACAGTTCTGAAACCAAAGAACTGGCTTTAAGAAAGAGTTTTGCAAATGAAGTGAAAACTTTGTCCGAAATACGACATAGAAACATTGTAAAACTCCACGGGTTCTGTTTGTATAGAGGAAGCATGTTCTTGGTATACGAGTACATGGAAAAAGGAAGCTTGTTTTCTGTCCTGCGAAATGATGCGGAGGCTGTGGAGTTGGATTGGAGCAAGAGGACTAACATCATCAAAGGAACAACTTTTGCATTGTCTTACATGCATCATGATTGCGTCCCTCAAATTGTTCATCGTGACGTAACAAGCAACAACATTCTAGTGAACTCTGAATTAGAGGCTTGTTTGTCTGATTTCGGCACAGCTAAGCTACTTGATCCAAATTCCTCTAATCAGACCATGCTTGCTGGTACTTACGGATATATTGCTCCCGGTTAGTTAATCCTTCACTTGTGTTCATTTTTTTTTCTTCTTCTAGATTTTGTTGTTCCATATTTTAAAAGTCGCAGTACATCTTAAATTATAACATAAAATCCTTCAACGTGTTGTGAATGTAGAACTTGCGTACACCATGGCTATAAGTGCAAAATGTGATGTATATAGCTTTGGAGTGGTTGCACTTGAAACACTAATGGGAAAACATCCCGGAGAATTGTTGTCTTGGTTATCATCACCATCATCTGCATCATTAGCTCACAATATGAAGCTTACCGAAATATTGGACCAACGCCTGCCACCGCCAGAAAATCGCCTCGTGGCACGTGATGTGGTTCTTGTTGCCATACTGGCATTCGCATGTCTTAATGACAAGCCAAAGTGTCGACCAACAATGAAGCAGGTTTCTCAGCGTCTTGCCCACAAAGGATTATTAGCTAAGCGGTTAAGCGATCTTTCACTGGGGCAGCTCATGATCCCAGAAGTCTATCTAGATGGTGAAAGTGAGACTGGTATTGCTGAAACTTAATATTGTTCTGGCACTAGCTAATTTGTGTTGTCCTTGGATTTTTTTTCTTTTAGAATAATGTTGTACTTGGATTTAGTTTTCCCATAGAACAATGGTTTTTGTGCCAAAGATTATGTAAGCAACTTTTTTTTTTTCCTTATAACATCTAAAACTACTAAAGCTAAGATGATATGAACAACATGTGATTTTGCTTTATAATTCTAGTGTTTTCATGAACTATAAATTTATAGAGGTTCACTTTATAGTTAACATACTGGTGTTTCTATTTTGTTATCCTATTACAATGCAGATAAAATCGTCTCATTTCCAATTGAAAAAAAAAAAAAACAATATCACAATCTTTATTTTTCCGATCATTAACAAGTAATTTATATTACGTTCTTTGAAATTATATTTTATATAGAACTTTATATATGGCTGTGGTTGAGGTAGTTTTGATTTATTTATTTCAGTCAGCAGTTTTCTCAATTTCATATTTTCATTTCAGCTAGGGAAGTAGGTGTTTGTTTGCTCATTTTGATTTTAAGCAAGATTTGAATTAGAGGAATGCCAAGAGCACTTGTCTGGATCTCTTGCTCACTCTCTCTTTCAATAATTTACACGTGTTTCTTTAAGTTGCTTTTGAAAGCCTGCGTCCTTGGTGATTAGAAAATAAGACCTGTACTGCATATTTATTACAGCAATGCCATTCCAGCTAAACTCTGGATATTGATCTGTCCATATAGCTTTTTATTAGTTTCCTCACCCTTTTTTTAAGGGATTTTCGTCTATTTTTTATTGTTGGAGTTTCCAGAAAAATCCAAGTATTGCGAGATTTTTTTTAATTCTTAATTTTATAAATTACCTTGAGATAAAAATGAAGATTTCAAGTGGTAAGAATTTCAAAATACAAACTTTAACATTCCTTGAACGCTAACATGAGCTTCCAATCTTCTATGGCAATATCTTTGACATTCTGACAAAATCTCTCAAAAAATAGTTTTTTCTTTTTTTTCCCCTGAGAAAGTGTTTTTAGAATTTAAAATTTCAACAAATCATGAATTGACTATAAAGACCCGGAAAAAAATTACAGACGCAAAATCAGCCATTATAATTGAGGGACAGAATCCCTCTTTTTTTTAGAAGGAATGAATTTCCCTTAAAAAAAAAAAAGAAACGAATTCAATTTAAAAAAAAAAACCATTTAAATGGGGAAAACCATTTAAAAACCATTAAAAAAAAAAAGAATGAAAAGGGGAAAAAATTAGACGGGGAAAACCATTTAAAAAACACACGAAGACGGAAAGACACATTGAAAAAAAAAATAAAAAAGGGGACAAAAGACTTTTCTATTTCTTTATTTTGAGATTGAGAATAGCAGAACAAAAAGTGGGAACTTTCTTTCTTTTTTTTTTTTTTTGGGAATAGTAAATGGGTTACTGAGATTACAGGAAAAGAGAGAAAAGGAAATAATAGAGACTATAAATCTGAAGAAGGCAAGGAGGAGAAGAAGAACAGTATACTATTTATGTTTTTTAATTGAAAGAAAAAGCGATTTGGAGAATGGCACTTTCGTAATAAAGATGTAAACAAATGTCTTTTTTAAACTGTGAAAGTCTGATCCTTTCAGCAAATATATACATTTTGTAACAAGATGAGTGCACAAGAGAGTGTCAACAAGTGCTCTTAGTAAAGGTATAACATTTTCCACTATAACAGGGGAAAGAACAGAAACGAAAGAGGATTACTCTGCTCCTCTAAAACAGAGCCAACTTCTATTTCCTACATACGACTTAAAAAATGCAGACAACAAAGCACAAACAACATGAAATGCTAAACATCATCAGCTATTCAGGTACTGTTCCAGGCTTTTCTTTGCTCTTAAGCTTAAGTGCATTGCCTCCGCACAACACACACACACACACACACATATGTGTGTGTATATGAGAAAACATAGAAGAGTAAGCATTTATGTAATCTTCTTCTGTCCAAAGAAATTATTCATTGAAATAATGAGTCACCATTTATATCGACACATTTGAGATCGCCAATTATTTGTGGTTTCCTATTCAATCCTCTTCTTCCTTCCTGTTGTTGCTGGATATCTCGTTTGTACACATCTTCTTTTTGTTTCTCAAACCTATGGCAAGTTACAGACAGAGTTCGAAAGGGTCAAAACTTTGATGATTTCATAAAAAATGCAAAAACCAAAGCAAAAACAACAAGAAAAGCTGAACGACATTAATTATTCAAGTATTGTTCTAGGTTTTTGTATAATCTTAAACTTAAGTGTAATGGCTCTGCAACACACATATACACGAGAAGACATAGAAGACATCGACAGTGCCGTCTATAGGAACAGTTAATCGAGCTTCTTCTGTTGTCACTTGCTAGGACCGTCCTTTTTTTTTTAGCAGACTGTTGTTTATTTGTTGACTTAGCTAATATGACGTTTAAACAATTGTATATTATCATTACGTATTTGTTGTTGTTTACGTTTTGTTTTCATTTTTCATATTTTTTATTCATTGATAGTTTTTAGGCACTCTTTCATATCCGTGGAGCATGTTGCGTTTAGGATATCAAAGGATTAGATATAAGCCAATTACATATGTTTCTGAACTTAACTATAGAGATCAAATAGCGTCAACTAAACCCAACTAAAGGTGGCTACAGGTTATATCCTTGCAGACTAGTAGTTAAATTGAGAAATATTTGTGAATAATACTGATCAAATTCAGAACACCGCAAAAGTCATAAAGAATTCTGCAGATTATCATTACTTATTTGTCCATATTTTCCAGTACTGCAGCTAATCAAATTGTCAAGAATTCGGTGTTCCGTCATAAAGAAAAGAAAAAGTCACTTTAAAATATTTGAATTTGATCATTCTAAATTAACTAGTTCTATCAGCAGTTTTTCGTCTGACAGCTTCGTGTTCTCTGATACAAGCTCCACCATATGGAAAACAAGAAAACAACAACAGAAAAACACCAAAATATATATTACTGATGTTTATACGTACCTATAGAAATCGAGATAAAAATGAGAAGCAATCACAGAAAGTTGATCTTCTTTCGTTTCGGACTTGAAGATGTGGTTCCTCATCGTCTTGTTCTGCTTCCTCTTCAGTAGAGACAATTCCATTTCCACTTGTTCGAGCTTGGTCAGCGACAACGTCTGGATTTCCAGGTTCGCGGTGATTATTGATGAAACCGAATTCCTCTGCATGTTCAACATACAAAAGGTGGATCCCACAGTTTTTCACTTTGCATGAGCTTATAGTTCTATTGTCCATGATATCAACAGGATAGAAGCTAAATGAGACCTCGGTGAAAGTTCTTTGCTTCTCAAAGTCTTTCGGGCCATACCAACATGACAGGAATACATGATCCGAATTAATAAATCTGTTGTCCTCTCTACCGCCCAGATCCACTAACACAAAGTCAAATTTGGAGATTTCGCCAGAGTCGGTTTTGAAAAGGGACTCACATCGAAGACGTAAAAGGTACTCAACAAAATCATAGTCTTCAAATGAAGCAACAACAGATATAACAAAACCCATGAATTCGGTGTTACCCCAACGTGTAGGAAGCTTGATATGAATTGATGAGCCCTCACATTGATAATTGAACCAGGTTGGAATTTCACTTCCAAAACAAGACATAGCAAAATGACAAGGGGATGCCTGTACATGCATAGGGATAATTAGGAAAAAAAAAAAAAAAAAAAAAGGTAAGTCATCTGGAATGGATTAAGAGAAAGAGACATACGTGTTTCAACCAAGATACTGTTGCCATGTGCAAAATTCTAAGTCGAGCATCATCCATTATGTTGTTGCGAGAATTCTGATCTAGTTTTAGGCAATTAACGAATACAAAGTCTCCATAATCTCGAAATTGATCCAAACCTTGTGTTAGGGCAGTTCTTGAACTTGGAACAGTTTCTAAGGATGTGCAACCTTGTGCAGAAAAAAATCCAAGCGACAACGGAAGCTCTGGCAACGAACGAAGTTTTTTACAATTGCTAACGTCAAGGACTGCCAAATTAGAAAGTCCTTTGATGCTTGGAGGTATTTCCTCGATGAAGGTTCCAACCAGATCCAATCGATGTAATGAAGATAAAAGGCCAAGCCACTCAGGAACTTCCAGTATATTACTATCACGCAGATCCAAATAAGTCAACTGGTGGAAACAAACCGAGAGTGAGGGCAAGTTTTCAAGCTTTGAGCAACCAGAAAGGACTAAGTGCTCAAGACGGGTTAATTTAAAGATTTTTTTCATGAAGAAAATCGAGATTTTTGCACATTTCTAGGTTTAATACACCAAGTGCATTTAAATTTTCCAACGATGAGGGTATCTCTTTAACTGCTGTCTCGCGTAAGTTAAGTAAGGTTAAGTTCTCCATAGGCTCCAAGATTTCTGGCAAGCTCTCCAACTTTGAACAACCGGACAGATCGAGAGTTTCCAGAGATTTCAACCTACAAATGCTGGTTGGGAGACACTCAAGCCTTTCGCAGTCAATCAAGTCAAGCGTACGTAGATCAAAGAGTCTCTCAATTGATGATGGCACTTGTTTTATTGCGGTCGCATTCAAGCATAGTTCTTTTACATTCCTTGGAAGCTCCGGTAACTTATCGATAGATGAGCAGCCCCCAAGATCTAGTATTTCGATATTGGGAGCCTTGGATAGATCCGGGACTTCAATCAACTGCTTGCTGTGACTAAGGTCAATCTTCTTCAAGTTCATTAGATCCTAAAAAGAAGCAGCAATGACTATAATTATTTAGCATATAGGTCCTGGTTCACTACGTCATGTAATATAAAAAAATGTAAACCATATCACCTGGACTCCGTTCCAAAGTCGCTCAACTTGACTATATGACATATTGAGTTCAACAAGATTTTGAGGTGTAAATTGTGATGGCATAGCTTGCAAAGGATATCCATCCCAACGGAGATATCTGAGTGCATCAGGAAGATACTCAAGACCTTCAGAAAGGTATACTTTACTCTCCTTGACAGCGCTAGCATTATAAATTTTGAGCAATCTCAACTTCCACATCTTTAAGAAGGTTGTTGGACTCAAATGTAACTTTCCAATCTTCGACATGTCTAAGCAAATTCCTTCAATTGCCGCAGATCCCTGACAATCAATAGCAAAAAGTAAAAACAAGTAGAAAGCATACCTAAATAACATATAGGTATGTTAGAGATGGAACTTACGGTATTTGTTCTGAAGACATGACAAATATCCTCTGCCATCCACAATCTACTACGATTTCCAGGATCTTTCATGGATTCTTGGCGAACAATTTCCTGACCCATTTTACGTAGCAAGTCGTGCATTTGTACCTTGTTGGCAACTGTGGTTATCAGAGCATTATCACTCAGAGTTTCTACTTCTATCTTTGTGGAGAAACCACATCCGTCTAATATTCTTTGTACCAATCTTATGTCCTGTCCATTGTAGAAACATGCAATGTCAAGAAACACCTCCTTTTGATCAGGATCTAAGCCATCATAACTTATTCTCAACACATTCTGAATTTTGTTGTGGGGAACTTTATTCAACTTAGTCAATGCGCTTTCCCAGGCGTCTCTGCTCTTGCCATGAAGGTTAGAACCCAAAACTACAAGAGCTAATGGAATGCCTTTTGCATGAGCTACAACATTTTTCGACAGCTCCATATAATCTTCCGTGGGAGATTTTCTTTTAAAAGCTCTCAAGGAAAATAGTTCAAGAGCTTCATCATCGTTCAATTCCTCAACATTGTATGTCTCATTGGCTACGTGCTTAAGCACTTGGACATCTCTAGTTGTCACAATAATTCTACTTCCACAACCAAACGACTCATGATCACCAGCCAAACATTCCACTTGCTCTAAATCATTAACATCATCAAGAACAAGGAGCACCTTTTTACGACGTAGTCTCTCTTTAACAAAAGGTGACCCTAAAGATGGAGGGCCCATATTTAGATTTCGTTCCTGTAGTAATTCCTCTAGCAATTTATTCCGCAAAGTAACCAATCCTTGCCTCGTTGCTTCTTCCCTAACATTTGCAAGAAAGCAACAACCTTCAAATTGGGAAAAGAGTCGATTGTAAATGACATTGGCAAGGGTCGTTTTACCCACGCCACCCATGCCCCAAATGCCTACAATCCGAACATCTAAGGAACCAGGGTGCATCAAGATCTCGATTTGCTCAATACGTCTACCAATTCCAACCAGGCCCTTGAAATCATTATGATTCGACGATATGCGGTTTAACTTCTTCAGAATATCTTCAACAACTGCCTCGATTAGTTTAGACTCGGGCCTATCGTACATGAATGAAAAACATTAGTAGGTAAGAATGGACTGCAATGAAACCAAGAAAATTACATCAGATATGACATTGGCATGGGATTTAGTCAAGAGTTGGGAAGTCACAACTTGGGTATTCATTTAGTGCCAAGGCTTTAGAGTCACCAAGCTTAGGGTAGTTCAAGTGAATTCAATTTCGTACTCTTACAGGTAAAATGGCTAAAACTTTGGTGCAAACAAATATTCGACATCGCATTCTGTTGTTAGCGTGTGACTCATTCTTATCCTCAATGTGTGAAATTCAAGTTTCTAACAATGGTAATACAATGACCTTTCAAAGAAATGGTCTACCGAGATGTCCTCCAAATGCTAAAGGAGAAACTTTCACATACTATCTTTAGTATGTACAAATGTATGTAGATCATGTAAAATGACAATACTATAAATTGCAATACCTAAGGGCTGATGAATCCCATCCAGCTATGTTGGCAGCTTTGTTCAAAGCAACCTTCCATGCTTGCATCTTGCTCGCCCCGTCCTTAAAGCGTTTTTCGTGTTTTGCAAATGCAGTTGCATAACTTTCTTTTTGTCTCCTTACATGCCGCGGCTCTACGTGGTAAAATACAGGTATAACGAGTTGTCCCTTATTTTCCTTGCATTGGATTATATGAAGGAGTTCGTCTAAGCACCATGTAGAGGAAGCATAGTTTTCCGAGAAAATGATAACTGAAAGCTTCGAGCCTTCAATGGCTGTCAATAGCGAAGGCGAAATCTCATCTCCTACCTCAAGTCTATTATCTATGTATGTTTCAATATTTCTTTGACATAAAGCAGTGTAAAGATGGCTTGTGAAAGTATCACGAGTGTCCACACCCCTAAAACTAAGAAAGACATCGTGCTTTTCTCGAGTGATCGGAGGAGATGAAGAAGAAGAAGAAGCATCCATTTTCACTGCCTGCAAATTCACAAGCCAAAATGAGCCAAGGCCTTGGCTAATTGATATTTCTTGCTTGATGTGTATATAGAATTTCCTATGATACCAGAAACACATATTGAATCTAGCAAATGATAAGCCAAAAATAATAATAAAAATAAAAAAGAGAAGAGAAAAACTAAAGGCCAAATAACAAACAGGAAGCAGACAAAACTAAAAGTAGTAAAATCACTTTGAAGGCCAAAATATAGATGAATTAGATATAAAAGAACAGCAAATAAAACGGAGACTAATGAATAAGATCAAAGTGATAAAGGGAATATACCTTAGAGGAAGCAGGGAATGAGAAGAAAATGGCACTTGATGATGGAAATGCAGAAGTCTCCCCTGTTTTCGTTTTGGTCTTCTTCCTTTCTTTCCCCTTACAGAAGTAGGGCAAAGGTGAAAGCTTATCACAAACAAAAAAGTGAAAGCTCACAGTGTCTTTTTTCCACATTTAAATGTTTATTTTTAAAAGACTGAATTGCTTTTTACTTTTTGTTTTTTTGTTAGAATAATTATTTTTACTTGCTTACGAGAATAACCTATTCCGGTTTGGTTTGTTTTGTTTTTGTTTTTTTTTTTTTTCTATCCATTAATTAATTAATTTTTTTTAAAGGAGGTTGAATTGAAGGTGAAAGAAAAACTAAAGGAAATACTTTGTTAAGTTTTTTTTTTTTTTAAGAAATAAATAAATAACAGTTTTTATAAATTAATCAAAATAAATAATAAACTTTTAAATATTTATACTAAATAACAGGTGAATGATTCATTAACGTTAAATTTATCACATAAATGATTCAATTACAAGACCAAATAAATTTTCTATTCATCACATAAATTTTATGATAAATATTTAAAAACTTATTAGTTATTTTAAATAATTTTATAAAATTATTCTTTACTATAATTTTCCTTCTTTTTCTTTTCTTTTCTTTTTTTTTTTTTGGCTAAAGCCATATTAAGTTATTATGTATATTAAATTACTAAATTAAATCTAAAAAACTCTTTTCAGATGAGTACTTATATTGGATTTTTAATTCGGAAATGAAATACCATGTTTGCCCGTTGAACTGAGATAAACATGTTCAGCAAATGTAATCTAAACAAGTATATTTATTTAAAAAAGAAAAAAAAAAAAAAAAAAAAAAAAAAAAAAAAAAAGAGAAGCACCCTCATTTACTAGGAAGGAAAGAAAATAAGATAGAGAGAAAAATTATAAAAGATGGAAAATTAAAATGATGGAAATCAAATTAATATTTTTTTTTTAGGTTGTCTAATAGATGATAGATTGGTATTCATTTATTTTCTTATTTTATTTTTAAAAGTCAGAACAAAAAAATAATTTTAATCATTAGTGGGAGGTATTATGTTTTACACCAACTTTTGGAACAAAAGATTTAGCGGGTCCAACAATAATTCTAATCCCTACTATTTTTTTTTTCTTTCTCTTTTCCTTCTTATCAAACAACTAACTCCATAATTGTCTAGCATTTTTCACCTCATCTAATGTGATGACTCATGTCTCCTTTTAATATAATATTGTCCGTTTTGAGTTCCGTATTTACACAGTTTTATTCTTGGATTTTACTCTAAAATGCCTCATATTATTAGGAGGCGATTTTTTTACTTTTAAGCCATCATATATATTCATTCATAAGTGATATAAAATTGCATAACTTATTATTTTCCTTTTAGAGACTTAATGACTATCACATCTAACTTTCTTCTTCCCTTTTTTTCACTCTACCAAACAGGGCATTAAATTCAAGGGTAAATTTAATTAATAGCACTTTTAGAGAAAATAATATTAAATTCAGCACCACTTTTTATTTCATTCAGTTTTAGCACTGTCATGTCAGATCTGTGGGGCCCAGTAGCATTTAATGTATGCAAACTTCCAAGTTTACCCTCATCTCCTTTATATGCCCCTAAAAAATTTTTAAACCAACATCTACAGTGTTTTAGAGAGAGAAACTGAAATCTAGAGAGAGAAAGAGTTGCAGTCGGCCGGAACAGCTCGGAAATCGTCCGAAACCACCGCGAAAGCCCTCTATAAACAGCTTGGAAGTCCGTGAACGTCGGAAAATCTTCAAAAACTACCCATGTCGAAAGTTACGAAATTGATTGAGAAAAACATTACTCTCCAATGTTTGCATAAAATACAAAAAGTTAGGATTTTTATCTGATTTTTCAACATAAAATTAGTATTTTGGTTTATATAAATATTTGGGTGGTCATAACCGTTATGACCGCTACTATTAGTTATAGAACTTAGTAGAAGATTGGTCATGACCGTTCTACTATTATTAGTTCTACAAATAGTAGCGGTCATAACGGTTATGACCACCCGGTCATAAACGTTATGACCGCTATTATTTATCATAACCGTTATGACCACCCGGTCATAACCGTTATGACCGCTACTATTTGTAGAACTAATAGTAGAATGGTCATGACTGTTCTACAATTATTAGTTCTACAAATAGTAGCGGTTATGACCGGGTGGTCATAACCGTTATGATCGGTCATAACCGCTATGACCGCTACTATTAGTTCTATAAATAGTAGCGGTCATAACGGTTATGACCGGGTGGTCATAATTGTTATGATCACTACTATTTGTAAAACTAATAATAGTAGAACGGTCATGACCAATCTTCTATTAAGTTCTATAAATAGTAGCGGTCATAACGGTTATGACCACCCGGTCATAACCATGACCATTCTACTATTAGTTCTGTAAATAGTAGCGGTCATAACATTTATGACCGGGTGGTCATAACCGTTATGACTGCTATTATTTATAGAATTAATAATAGTAGAACGGTCATGACCAATCTTCTACTGAGTTCTATAAATAATAGCGGTCATAACGGTTATGACCACCCAGTCATAACCGTTATGACCGCTACTATTTGTAGAACTAATAATAGTAGAACGGTCATGACCAATCTTTTACTAAGTTCTATAAATAGTAGCGGTCATAACGGTTAGAACTAATAGTAGCGGTCATAACGGTTATGACCACCCGGTCATAAACGTTATAACCGCTACTATTTATAGAACTAATAGTAGAATGGTCATAACCGTTCTACTATTATTAGTTCTACAAATAGTAGCGGACATAACGGTTATGACCACCCGGTCATAACCGTTATGACCACCCAAATATTTATATAAACCAAAACACTAATTTTATGTTGCAAAATCAGATAAAAATACTAACTTTTTGTATTTTAAGTAAACATTCGGGAGTAATGTTTTTCTCAATCAATTTCGTAACTTTCGACATAGGTAGTTTTTGAAGATTTTCCGACGTTCACAGACTTCCAAGCGGTTTATAAAGGGCTTTCGGGGTGGTTTCGGATGGTTTCCGAGCGGTTCCGGCCGACTGCAACTCTTTCTCTCTCTAGATTTCAGTTTCTCTCTCTAAAACACTGTAGATGTTTGTTTAAAATTTTTTTAGGAGCATATGAAGGAGATGAGGGTAAACTTGGAAGTTTACATACATTAAATGCTACTGGACCCCACAGATCTGACATGACAGTGTTAAAACTGAATGAAATAAAAAGTGGTGCTGAATTTAATATTATTTTCTCTAAAAGTGCTATTAATGAAATTTACCCTAAATTCAAATGAAACAAAAAAAACAATGAAACTTTTGAGTGTTTAGATCCCGATATATATGTTTTCGTTTGAGGTAGATCACTTTAGATATGATTTTTTTTTTTTCATCAAATAAATAAACAAATAAAATTGTTCATTATGTGATTGTGACGTGAGAAAAGTCTCTCAAAGTTTCACTCTCTGCAAGTTTCATTGGTGCAAACGTGTGAGTGGTGTATGAAATTTCTTGGGCTTTTCCTCTTTTCCGATTCATAGAAAGTAGTAATAAAGTAACATTAGCAAACGATCTCCAAGGAATCTTGACTTCCTCGATTATTTTGTAAGTGCTATTTATTTATTTATTTTGCTAAATATTAAATTAATAATTTTATTCACGAATATTTGTAAGAACATAATCTTTTTTTCAATGGAATTCCAGTTCACTTAAAAAAAAATTTTATTTTAAGGATATTTTTATAGTTAACGTATTAGGATTTGTATGCCTAAAATTAAGTACTATTATAAAAGAGAATTAGATTGCTTCTGATTCAACTTCAAGTTGAACAATAGTCAAAAGAAAATCAGTAATTCTCTTATACTTTTTTTATTTTTCCCTTTTCTTTCCCGGGTATTTTGCTTTCCCATTACTTCGCGTGTTTTACAAGTTAGAAAACATGCTCTTGACGTAGTCCAAACGCAGTCCATTGACAAATTGCATGCAAGGGAATAGTCAACATGACTACTTTACAACACCAGCAAGACTTGTCATAACCCCAAGAATCACTCCTTGGAAAGTATGTATCATGTTGTCCAAACATTGGTCCGACTTTATTGAAGCAAAAAATCAAATAAATAAATAATTACAAATAAAAATAAAAACATTAGTACGACTTTAATCTATGGACCAAAATCTTTCATTCACGAGAAACGTTTAACATCCTAAAGAAATTGAGATATATAAGTGATTAATTAGCCCGCCTATTTTTTTTTTTTTTTAATTTTATTATTATTAAGAAACGAAAAGTATATTGAATTACACGCTCACACATTCATAGACCGAACCACTTGAGATTAATTAACCAGCCTTATCCATAATAAGAATTTTTGTATATTGTTTTGGAATGGGAAATGTTATGGAAAGTAGTAGAACACGTCTCTCAATGTTGGAGATGAAGTTGTTTCAAGAGTGAAAAGAGTGGCCCGAGAGACACGGAAAGGAAGATTCAAAGGATATTTCCTTGTGGAAAATTAAACAAAACAGATAAGATTAATTTGTTTCTTAAGATACAACAAATAAAAAATAAACAGAAAGAAGAAACAAAGAAATGCACCATCTGGGGAGACACGGTCATTCCAAAGCTATTATCAAGAAATAAAAGGACTAACTGACTTTTTGCGTACACGGGACACCATAGGAAATCTTGTACCATTTGAGAGGTTGAATTATACCTATTTGGCATATGGATTCAAATTTGAGAATTTAAAGAAGATTGATGTTTGGGTAAGAAAACAATAAACGTGATCCGGATTTCAAAAAAAAAAAAAAGGGAAAAAAATCCAATTTGAATTAGGTTAAACGAGTTTGAATCCATGTGCCAAACTAGCGGTAAATTTCGACAATTATAGTGTACAAAACTTTGGTCAAGTTGCTTCGTAGTTGTGGCTTAACACATAATTGCTAGCAATTGCGTCCGTTTTTTCCATTTCTCAAGAAATCCCAGATTAATAGTATTAATATTCTTGCCAAAATAGAGAATTAACAAAAGCAAAAGCAAAAACATATCATCAATTAACTTCCCAGTTATAGTTATAGTCATTAGCAGCCTTCTACGCCTGTATAAGGTCTGTTTGGTATTTAAGATAAGAATGCATTGAATATGATAACATTAAGGGATTAGATTGAAATATATAGGAAAAGATGTAATTAGAATTTTTAGCTAATAGATGAGCATTTCTAATCCCCTCCTGTTGCAGAGGATAATCAAAGCCCTTGTTAAGAAGATGAAGTTTTGGACTGGATATGGTCTTTTAAAATTTCTCACCAGAGAAAGGATTAAAATCCAATCTAGTAATGTCATCCTTAATCCTATGCACCAAACAGACCCGTCTGAAAAATTTTAATTACTTGATCATGAAGTACTAGTTAGAGTTTTGTCAATTGATCAAGCATTTTAAAAAGAGAAACATGGTGAACAAGTATAGGTAGATTAAATTAGTAATTAGATTGGAGAAAGCAAAAAGAAAACGCCAGGAGGAAGAGATCATGGAAAGTTTCTCGGGGCGAAAAGGTCAACTCCAAAGTTATGGAGTGGGGTCTGTCATAAATTAATGGGAATTGGATTTCGTTTGTGTCCCTCCCCTTTAAGAAGACCATCTCGATGCTGCAGGCCAAGCACAGAACTGGCGCATTTTGATACATATAGGTAGGTTAAATTAGTAATTAGATTGGAGAAAGCAAAAAGAAAACGCCAGAAGGAAGAGATCATGGAAAGTTTCTCGAGGCCAACAGTAATTAGATAGGCCCGCTTTATCTTGTATTTTTTTTTTTATTATTATTATTTTTTTCGTAGTACGTCTCAGTATTTTTTTGCTAGTCGTTCCACTAAAATTTTTTTCCCCCTCAAATATGTCTGTACTTTCTTACCCTTTTCTTTTAAGGAAATTTTCTCAATAAGATCCCTATTTTATTGTTGTTGGTAATTTTTTTTTTTTAAATTTTGAATTAGTCTTTTAAAGATATAATGCATTAGTGTCCACATTAAAAATTTACATAAACGCGTGACATAAAATTGCTCTTAATCCATATATCAAATGGTTGAAAGGTTATATTAATGATTAAAATAATAGTTTCATCTGTAACGAAAAAATTCTAAATTATTGTATCTACAAAAGTTAACAAACTGAATATGCATGTTCTTTTAACTAGTATTTACTTCGGCAAAAGTATTCTACGAAGCTAGAGTAATTATTTATTAACTGAATCGTAGTAGGATATCCAATTGACTCAAAAACATTATCCGTATGCGTTTTATCACAAAATAATTGGTTGCATAAGAATTATATATCAGTATTGTTCAAATATATAAAAATTTTCGATATTATCTTATATGGGCGAACTTTATAAGAAATGAGAGACTGAAAATTCTAATTCCAAACGCAGTTCATTGGGCATATATAGTTAGCAACATTTAATAATACACCAAGACTTTTCATACCCCAAGAGTCACTCGTTAGAAAGATATGTATCCTATAGTCTAAACATTGCACGACTTTGTATATCACTCGTAAAAGTTTGCTAATATCATGTGAATTAAAATCATTAATTTACGAGAAACTTTTCACATGATGTCCTGATTTAATTGAGATAATCGATTAATTAACCAGCCTCATCCAGTATAAGAATTTGTTTTTATATTGAATTTGAAATTTTTAGCTTATTGAAAGTACTAGGTGCTTTCTCAGAGTTGGGGCAAAAGTTTTGTCGCAGCCCACGAAACACGGGAGGGAAGGATTCAAGGATATTCCTGGTTGAAAATCGTATATTAAGACAGGTAAGACTAATATATTTCTTTTCAAGGGCCAATAAGTAAATAATAAACAAGAAAGAAGAAGAAGCACATAAATGGATCGTTTGGGGAGATACTGTCATTCGAATTGTTTCCAAGAAATAAAAGCAGAAATTGACTTCTTGTGCGTACGAGACGTCAGAGGAAATCCAGTACCATTTTGTATGGTAGGGATGACTATTCGTGTTGGTTGATTATATCTGTGTTCATTCGTATTTAACTTTTTACTTGACACTACAATCTTTGAGACAAACATAACCCGTAACATAATAGTCGTGTTAAAGATAAGTCCCAAACACAACCCTTTGATCATGATATGGATGTGACTTAATTAAATAAGTCACAAACGTGTCGTGTTAACCTACAAACTCATTTAAACTAAAAGGTCATTAATGGGTTTTAGAAAAATATATTTGTAACGATTTAGTATAATATTGTTCACTTTAAATCTCGTACATGTACGGTTTTGCTCTTGGATTCACCTTAAAATGCCTCGTATCATTAGAATATAGTCTCTTCATTCCCAAACGATGTGAGACTGTATAACTTACCCTCTTTTTCTATGGATGGATGACTGTCACAATATATTGCAAGACTTTCATGGTGAGTAGTCAACACGGCTAACTAATTACTCTACGAAATACAAAAGTCTTTCCGTGGGACAATGTTGTATGTATACATCCATCAATATACATCATTAATAAGGTCCCAACACTAATATATAGCAATTAATAATTAATCTTAAAATATTTTCGACGGTAATTTATATATGTACTTGTATTGAATATTGTATGGTAATATTAAAAATATTGTTTAAACAAGAATCATATCATTTCAAGATAAGATTCATCTCACTTCGACCTGAAAGAAGAAAGTTATGGACATTTAAAGTTCGAGCATTCTAAAAATATAAGATAGAGAAAAAAAATAAAATGTTAATTTAGAAATTGAGTTGTTGAAATTATTCTAACAACTATTGTTGTTATGAGTATTTTGATGTAAGAAACATTTTATTTTGATTTAAAATAAGAAACTTATAAACTTTTAAAATTTGAGTTTTCTGAAAAAGTAAGAGAGAAAAAAAAATGTGAATTTGAAATTTAAATTATGGAAACTAATTACTTTTGAAAAAAAAAAAGAAAGAAAGAAAATCTAAAACTCCAATTGAAGTTAAAGTTCCAAATTCCTCCATTTACAAGGGCCAACGGTGACAAGAACAAGGACGCCTTTCTTTTTAACACAAAGTGAAGAAGACCTCAAAAGTCTCTTTTCTACAACTCTGACGATACTTTTCACAATTAAGTCCCGGTCAATGCTTCGCAACTTCATGGAAGGTGGAGACGTCCCCATTGATCAAGTGCCTTTCACAACATAATTGAAGCACATACAAAGTAATTGTAGACTAGTTAGTGCACCTGAAATCACGGCAACTCGTTTTTGTGGATCGCTCATGTTAATAATATTAATCATTAATAAGTAGTGTTTGAACAGAGCAAGCCTAAATTCCGGAGCAAGAATTGGTCGATAGAAGTACGTGAACCGATCGAACAAGCTTGAGCATGAATATGCCTTCCTCTTCCCTCTTTAGTAGTGGCTCAGTAGCATGGGCTACCTTTCTTATATTCTTCACCCATGTAGCTACCATCCAAACTAACTCTATCTTAGTCACAGCTTCTGTTTCATTATCACCCGCACTGGCACCAAGCGTTGACGATCGCGAAGTTCCAGAAGGTAATGTAAATAACCCCATATTTATATTGTCATGTTTATATATATAAATACATCATTAATAAGGTCTTAACACCGGTAGCAATTTGTAACTAGTCTTATTCTTTTTTTTTGTTTTACGTATTCATTAATTTATAATTGTGCTATTTATATATGATAATAACAATATTAGGCTGGCACATTTTTTTTTTTAATTTTTTGTGTCATTTTTATTAGATCATGTTTAAAACACATATTATAAGCAAAGATGTTTCCTACATTTAAAAAGCTCCTATAAGTGCCTTCAACAAACATTCATATCAACGTTTATGAACCCTTTTAGTAATGCTCATAAAGGATATACCAACACCATTCGTCCTATCTCCGATTTTTCTTTATCAAAAGCAAAAAGAAAAGAAAAGAAAGCCCCTAGAAGGAGAATTCTATTAAGTTTTTTATCTTTCACATCTCTATTTTTCCTAACATTTTTCTCACTTTATTTCTTACATTTGTCATTACATTTTGAGCTTTTATGGGTATTAAATGTACACGGCAACACCTGAAAAACACGGCAACACGTTTTATGGATCGGTCTTGTTAATAATATTAATTAATCAACTAGTAGTGCTTAAACAGAGCAAGCATAAGTACCCGGAGTGAGAATTGGTGATCAGGAGTATCCGACTAAACCCATCAACAAGCTTGAGCATGAATATGTGTTCCATTTCCCTCTTTGATAGTGGCTCATTAGCATGGGCTACCTTTCTTATATTCTTCACCCATGTTCTAAACATCCAAACTACCTCTTTCTTTGTCACAGCTTCCGTCTCACTATCACCATTATTGGGACCAAGTGTTGATGATTTCAAGGATTTAGAAGCTTCCTGTCTGAACAAAACTAGTTGGTGGTCCTGGCCGTGGAACAACAGACTTTGTGGTTTGGAAGGCATAACTTGCAACAATGCCAGAAAAGTTTCTGAAATATCATTACGATATTTGCTCACTGGTGGAGATATGCTCGACAAGCTTAACTTCTCATGCCTTCCAAATCTAGTCCGTCTGGAACTTGTCAACATGGAACTCGACGGGAGAATCCCACCAGAGATAGGCACTCTTTCAAAGCTCACACACCTTGACCTCTCCAGGAATTGGCTAACAGGTGAATTACCTCTCTCACTAGTCAGCCTCTCCAAGCTCACACACCTTGACCTCTCCTCGAATATTTTGTTGGGTGAGTTGCCTCATTCACTAGCCTACCTCTCCAAGCTCACACACCTTGACCTCTCCAGGAATAGGCTAACAGGTGGGTTACCTCTCTCACTAGTCAACCTCTCCAAGCTCACACACCTTGACCTCTCCTCGAATTTTCTGTTAGGTAAGTTGCCTCGTTCACTAGCCAACCCCTCCAAGCTCACACTCCTTGACCTCTCCTCGAATTTTCTATTGGGTGAGTTGCCTCATTCACTAGCCAACCTCTCCAAGCTCACACACCTTAACCTCTCCAGGAATAGTCTAACAGGTATGTTACCACTTTCACAAGCCAACCTTTCCCAATTGATGGAGCTTGACGTTTCTTGTAATCAACTCAATGGTTCAATTCCTCAAGAATTGGGCCTTTTGAAGAATCTAGTCGAGTTGAACTTGGGGCGGAATTTCTTTGTGGGTCCGATCCCTTCGACCATTGGTTTTCTGACCAACCTCACTCGTCTATGGGTGTCAGAAAATCTAATTGAAGGGAATCTACCTCTTTCCCTTTCAAAGCTCACCCAGTTAGTGGAGTTTGATGCCTCTGTTAATGGAATTAGCGGTTCCATCCCTGACGAAATTGGAAAGTTAGGGAATTTGGCTTATCTTGATCTTAGTTCTAACAAGCTCACTGGTCCCATTTTCCTATTGCTGAGCAGTTTAGCCAATCTTTGGCTTCTGAACCTAAGTTCCAATCAGCTAAATGGTTCCATACATGCAAAGATTGGAAACCTAATACAGCTGAGTGTATTGGACTTGTCAAATAACAACATATCCGGGACTGTACTAGATAAAATCAGTCTTCTTAAACAACTAGTAGTTCTTAATTTGTCTTGGAACTACTTCACCGGAAGCATTCCCGCAGACATACGTAATAAATTTCTGTGCCGAATTGACATAAGTCACAATTGCATTAGTGGAGAAATACCAACTATCGCCCAATTTTCCCCTACAACCAATTTTCACTATCTGAATCTTGCTTACAACAATCTCACTGGCCCCGTACCTTTCTCTCCTGCATTGGTTGGTAATGTCGACTTGACTTACAATTGTTTAGAGGGTCCTATTCCAGATAATGTTAACCATAATTTTCCGTCCAATGCATTTATTGGCAACAAGAATTTATGCGGTAACAACCCAGGTTTCCCTGCTTGCTTACAACATATCCCAAAGAGAACGACCAAGCAAAATCAGAAACTGGGAATCATTCTTTACATCTCAATCTTCCTTGGCTTTTCCTTCATTGGGATTATTTTTTTGGTCCGTAAACGTGTGGTGAGAAAAGAAAGACACCAGCTTGATGTTAGAGAAATGAAGAACGGAGATATATTTTCAATATGGAATTATGATGGAAAAATTGCATTCGAAGACATCATAGAAGCAACAGAGGACTTTGACATCAGGTATTGCATTGGAACAGGTGGTTATGGTAGTGTCTACAGAGCACGACTGCCCAGTGGAAAAGTAGTTGCCTTGAAGAAGCTCCATGGTTCAGAAGCTGAAGAGCCTGCTTTCAGAAAGAGTTTCACAAATGAGGTGAAAACTTTGTCCGAAATACGTCACAGAAACATTGTTAAACTCCTCGGATTCTGTTTACACAATAGAAGCATGTTTTTGATCTATGAGTACATGGAAAGAGGAAGTTTGTTCTGTGTCCTCAACAACGACGCCGAGGTTGTGGAATTTGATTGGAGCAAGAGGGTTGACACCGTCAAAGGAATAGCTCATGCATTGTCCTACATGCACCATGACTGCACTCCCCCAATTATTCATCGTGATATAACGACCACCAACATTCTCTTGAACTCAAAGCTGGAGGCCTTTGTCGCAGATTTTGGCACCGCTAAACTACTTGATCCGGATTCTTCAAATCAAACCATGCTTGCTGGTACTTATGGATATCTTGCTCCTGGTAAGTCCTATCTATTCCCTTTTTCACCTCTTGTTATCTTATGTTATGTGAGTGCTTTTAAAACAATGTTGAATAATAACGTAAAAGTAATTTCTTTAGTTGATAATTGAATTGGTTGTGAATGCAGAACTAGCCTATACAATGGCTGTAACGGAAAAAACTGATGTCTATAGCTTTGGAGTGGTGGCACTTGAAACACTAATGGGTAAGCATCCAGGAGAACTTCTGGTGTCATTTTCATCACCGTCAGTCCAAAACATGCTGCTATATGAGGTGCTAGACCAACGCCTAACCCCGCCAAGCAATCGCCTTATTGCAGCTGATGTTGTTCTTGTTGTTACACTAGCATTTGCATGTGTCAATGCCATACCTAAGTGTCGGCCAACAATGAAACAAGTTTCTCAGTTAGTTCTTGCTCGCAGAAGAACATTAGCCAAGCATTTCCGTGATATTTCATTGGGGCTGCTCATGATCCCGAATGTCTTCATGGACGGTGAATGTGAGACAGGTACCAGTGAAATTCAGTGATGTTTCGTACAACCGGGATCTTCCTTGTGGCACAAGTTTGGAGATCAGTATTACCTTTTTGTTTGTGTGGCTTCAAAACAATATAAGCTCTCCTTGTGTATTAGAAATTAGCAAATAAAGACTTTCCGTTGTAAACAAAACTTTTCTTGTTTCCCAAGCATGAAGAATGCTAGTTCTCATTTCCGGACAAGATGCTTGTTTAATTTTATCTGCAAACCTTATTATTTTGGTAGGAAAGCAAGAAAATAAATAAATATCACAATGTTGAACAAAATACATAAAAAAAAAAAATTTTAAATGGAATTTCTAATCAAAAATAGCATGCTAGCAAAGGAAATTATTTTAAAACCATGTACAACAATCTACTTGCTAATTTATATATGCCTAGAATCATTTGTATAAATAAATAAATAAATAAAAACAACCAGAAGGTAAACTTTTGTTTTTTTTGCTGACATTAAATGAAATGAAAAACTAAAGGTCGTTAAGTTTCCGGCATAATTTCAAAATGTAATACAATTTCCTAGCCCATAAGTTTCAATTACACTCACCTCTCAAAAGTATACACAACAATGCCAAATCCCACCTCATTCAGTTCTCCAAAACTTTTTCATGTCCCTTGGGATAGAAGAACAAGCAAAATGTGGTTCACAGATCATGCGGGAATTCATCACTGCAAATGTTCTCCAGGTTTGGGTGACCAGTTTCGTTGGTTTAGGTGACATGGAGATGCCTGCTGACCATTCGGTATAGAGAGGCTTCTTATTGGGTGTCCAGTCCTTGAAAGTTCCAACTGTACTCTGCCGCTGTTTCTAGCATTTACACCGGACCCACCACGCTTCGCTTGCAGTGCTTGGAAGTAGGAAGAGGAAGAAGCCATGTCCTTCAGGTCAGGCAGAGGCTTTAGCACTTCAACAACTTCACTCATCAAAGGTCTAGCTTTCTGATCACGGCTAAGGCACTGGGCTGCCAACTGAAGTGCTTTTTGAGCACCTTTGATAGAGAAGCGTCCTTCAAGTCGAGGATCTAACAATCGATAGAACCTTCGCCTTTCTCCAAGATGCGGCCGCGCCCACTCCACCAAGTTCTGCTCCCCATTGGTCGGTTTTTGTCCATGGATCTTCGACTGGTCAACATCTCAAGTAGAACCACCCCAAAACTATACACATCACTCTTTGAAGTAAGATGTCCTAATGAAAGACAAAATCACATTTTAGAAAGTTGGATGACTTTTAAAATCAATAATTAAATATTAATCAGCGTGGCTACAAGCATATAAACTTGGGTTTAGACACAAATCTCAGACTTTGTAAGAGACAAAAAATTGTAGCTCGTCTCTTTTCCTATATAATCTATATTGAAACAAGAAAGGACCCAACTGATAATAAAAATGTCCAGTGATAAATAAGAGACAGGTATCTTCATACTATCCTGTCATGACATACTCGGGTGCTGCATAACCGTAAGTACCCATCACCCGGGTAGACACCCTCAGGACCATCTTTAGCAAGCCCAAAATCAGAAAGCTTTGCATTGTAGTCCTGAAATGGTCAGTTATTAACTAATTTAAGTTTAAATTAGATATTTTCATGATTTTAATTTAAAATATTTTATTTTAGAACTATCGATTTTATTTGTTTGGATATGTTTTATTGTGTGATTATCCCGTTTATTTGTTTTCCTTTCCTTTCCTTTTTCTTTTTCCTTTTTCTTCTTTTCCTTTTCTTTTCTCTTTCTGCCTTTCCTCCACAGGTTCGCACGTGAGTCTTGGGCCGAATCTACTTCCTTCCTCCAGCTGGGCCCGTGACTTTAGGCCCTTATCTTTAGCAGAAGCCCGCGCGCGCAGCGTCATCTCCAGCTTACCAGCTCCTTCGCCAACTAGTCTGCCCCAAGTATCCAGCTGATTTACTAGCTGTGAGGCGGATTTCTTGGGTCGAGCATCACTCCAAAGCTCTTTGACCCTATGCCTATATAAGGCTGAGTTTTCAGCAAAGCTAAGACGTTTTTCCCCTCAGCATTTTTGGCTGAGTTTGGACTGTTTTTAGTGTCTTTCTCATGTGTTTTTCTTCTCCTTGCATTTTCATCTCATGTTTTTTTTTTTTTTTTTAAGAATTTTGTGAGATCAATTGCAAGTTAGGCTAGACACTTTGGTGAGACTAGTGATGATCTCATGTATGAAGTGATCTAATATGGGTTTAATATTCTGTTGGTTTGTAAAGATAATTGTTTTAATGGATTGAATCTCTTCATTTCATTTTTTTATTCAAAAATATTTTATGCCAATCTTTTATAGAAATTCAGTCATGTTTTCTTTATGTAATATTGTCATATTCTATTTTTACAAGACTTGTTTTATGAGTTGTCCTTTACTACAATTTACTAAAAACAGTACTTTGTCGATTTTAAATAATTTGTAACGATAAATCAGTTTGGTTCAACATTGAGATTTAATCCACTGAAATACATTCATTTATTTTATTGATTTTTAATTCCATATTTTCCGGTTGCTTGTTTGGGATGTGTAATTTGCAATTGAGTTATAAATTGAAGATTGAATTCAAATTGGAGGACGAAACATATGAAGGATTCACGACGGCTTGCCTCATTTATTATTGAATTTTTCTCTATTTAAATCTTATCTTTTTCATACTTTGTTTATTTTCTCTATCACAAAAATTCACCGAAAATACCTTCACTTTTTATTATTATATTTCCTTGTCTTTTTAGTGTTTATCTCCACAAATATTATTTGTTTTTGTTATCGTCTTTCAGTTGATTCGATCGCCCAATTTGTACTACAACCGATCACTTTGCAAGTGCTTCTTTGGGCACAAATCAATAGCTAGAGTAATTATTAATTAATTGAACCCTAGTAGGTTATGCATTTGATTAAAAAATAACATTCGTATACGTATTATCACGAAACACTTGGTTGCATAATTACTATATCAGTATTGTGTAAATTGTATAAAAATTTTCTGATAAGGATCTTATCATGGGCGACTTTTATAGGAAATGCGGTACTGAAAATTCTCATTCCAAATGCAGTTCACTGCATGTCTTGCATGCAAGGGCATATATAGTCAACACCATTTAATAGCAAACCCCAAGAGTCACTCAACAGAAAGCTACATATATCGTGTAGTCCAAACATTGCACGACTTGTATATCACTCGTAAAGTTTGCTAATATGTGGATTAAAATAATAATTTAGGTAGAAATGTCTCACATGATCCAGATTTGATTGAGATAATCTAATTAAAACCAGCCTTATCCTTATCCAGTACAAGAACTTGTTTTTTTATGCAGAATTGGAAATTTTTAGCTAATTTATTTAAAGAACAAGGTGCTCTCTCAGAGTTGGAGATAAATTTTTGTCTCAACCCAAGAAACACGGGAAGGAAGATTCAAGGATTCCTTGTTGAAAATCAAAGATTAAGACAGGTATGAATATTAAGGAGTTTATTTTCCAAGAGCCAATAAATTAGTAATAAATAAGAAAGAAGAAAGAAAAATACAAAACACAGAAATGGACCATTTGAGGAGACACTTCCATTCCAAAGCCGTTTTCAAGGAATAAAAGTAGGAATTGACTTCTTGTGTACCACACACTGGAGAAAATCTTGTACCGTTTTTGTGGGGTAGCGATAACAATTTCAATTCTTATTGATAGATCGTTTCTCGTCGACACACACGACCCATATGATAATTGTGTCAAAAATCAAGTCCCAAACACAACCCTTAATAATCGAGGGTTTTTCTTTTTTTTTTTTTTTTTTCGTGGGTCGTAGTTGTGGCTTGAAAAAGTGTACTATGTACGTTGGTCCCATTGCTTATGAAGTCCCAGATCAATCATATCAATATTCCGGCCAAATTATTTAGAAGATTATATTATAGTCATTAGCTGCCTTCTGCGTTTTATATCTTTTGAGGTATATGAAGATTAATTATTACTAGATCATCAAGTACGAACTAGCTGATTAGAGGAGTTTGTTGGCAATTGATCAAGCAATTTGAAAAAAAAAAAAAAAAAAAAGAGTAAATATGGTGAGAAAGTATACGAAGACTAAACTAGTAAGTATGAAGAAAGTGCAAAGAAGTCCCCTTTAAGAAGCCTGCAAGCCAAGCCAAGTGCTAGCGCAGTGGATGCACTCTTTGGTGGTGGCCACATAGCGCATTCGATACATTGGAAACACAACCCTTTTTGCATGTCACCTTTTTTAAGGTCACTTTTGATGTAACGGTTGTTAAACTGAATAAAAAGTTAAAGAAAAACGACTACGGAGAGGAGTTGAATGAAAAGTTTAAACGACCAAAAAGTAAAAACTACTATATCTGGAAGATTGCTAATTAAATTACAACATCTTTTTTTGTTTTAATCAATTATGGGTCTTTATTTTTAAGTTCAAGGGTTTCATTGAAGCTAACTTAGAGAAATATTACAGATGGGAAATATTGCAAGATCACTTGCATGGTCATGAGTAGTCAACACGGCTCACTTATAACTCTGGGTAATACAAAAGTCTTCCCGTGGGGCTAGAATTTTGCGTGTATATATATCCATCAACATATACATCATTAATAAGGTCTCAACACTAATCTATAGCAATTAGTAATTGTCTTTTTTTTTTTTTTTTGACGGCATTCGTTAATTAGATTTGCACTTGTATTGAATATATGATAGTATCAACAATATTGTTTAAGCAAGACAATAAATATTTTTTATATAAGGAGAATTATAAGGTATAGGACTTTAAAAATATAAACATATACATATATATATCCTACCAATAATTCTATTTTGAACCCAATATCTGTACCTTTGCTATTAATTTTGCATATCTGTCGTTTAATTAGAGATATCCTACGGTATATAAGAAGCACTCATTAAGTTTTTCATCTTTCTATTCTCAATTCTTGTTTACTTTTTTTTTTTTTCCACTTCGTTTCTTAAAATATTTATGATGCAGCAAAAAAGTAGGATAAAATATATTTTTAATTTTTAATTTTTACCTTTATTTGAGTTATTATAGTTTAATATATAAACTTTTGAGCTTTTATAGGTATTATATGCCTAGTTAAAAAAAATTACACCAACTGAAGTTGAAGTTCTGAAGTTTTTTTTGTTACTAGAAACGAGTGGATGTTTGGATATTTGCATGGTTGAATTGTAAATTAAAAATGAGCTGCAGCATTCAAAGTGTTAAAATTTAAAATGTGTTTAGAAAAAAAAAAAAAAAAAGCAATACGGATTTTGTTTAATACTCTTGGAATCATTTCATTTCAACTTAAGACAAAAAAAAAAAAAAAAGTTATAAACTTTTAAAATATGAATTTTCTGAAAAAGTAAGAGAGAGAGAGAATGTGAAATTAAATTGTGAAAACTAATAACTTAAAAAAATAATAATAAAAAAACTCCAAAACTCTAATTGGAGTTGGAATTTCAAATGCCTTCTTTAGGGGTTTTCTACTATCTCTTATGTGGGATGCTTGCTCAATTGTAACTTTCTATTAAATAACTTGTAACAACTAGTTAATTTATTTGTAATTTTATAAAATAACTATATGTAACATAATACTATTTGTTACTAATTTATTATGTTACACATAATTTTACATAAATTAGCTACAAGTAAGTCAATCGTTTGTTACAAGTTATTTTAAAAAAAGTTACAGTAAAGGACCATCTTATCTGATAGATGGTAGAAGAACCCCACTCTTTAAGAGCTAACAATGACAAGAACACGTAAGCCTTTTTTTTTTTTTTTTTCAAACACGAAGTAAAGAAGACCTCAAAAATCTCTTTCCTACTGTTTTGTGACTATACTTTTCCAAGTAATTAAGACCCAGTAATTGCTCCGCAACTTCATGGAAGGCGTTCAAGTGTCTTTCACAACATAGATATTAAATATGCACATATAAACAAAGTAATTTGTAGACTAGTGAGTGCACCTGAATGCATATTGGCAATTACTCGTTTTTTCGTATATGGAACAAAAGTATATTTACGTCTAGAGGAACAAGGATATCGCCGATAGCGTTGAGGATCACTTGTACCATTTTACTACTAATCTCCTTCGTAATCCTTGTCACCAATGTCTTGCCAGTACGATACACGGATCACACCGGGAAAAAAAAAAATTCACTTTTATGATGTCCTTGGATTTAAGCAAGCCAAATAAACACCCATTATTGTGAATTTTGCGAACACAAGTGCACATTGTCGAAATAAGAAATAAAGTGAAGAATATTCAAGTATCGTTCCATGAAGACTGATTGTTATTAATTTTCAAAATTATATTAACTCAAATTTTATTTGAACGAATCTAAATGAGAAACACTTATTTAAAAACTAAAAGAAAGCAGAAATTTAACAGAGTGCAATTAAATAAGGATAAATCAATTAAACTAAAACTTAGGGTTTCCGATTTCAGCAAGATAAATCATGTCAAATCTCCCAAATTTAATCAATCAATGTTTATTCCTATAGCGCCAACAAATTTCTCTAAAAATCATTAATCTTTCTCAAGACTTAACAAATCATTCTAACGTAACAATTTCAACTCATCAAAATTCATTAAGCATAAGAAATTCATATTACTAAACAAGCCCCACAGATATATCTATGTTCTATGATGATCTTATGGCATTCTAATTATGAAAAACTTAATTATCTCCTCTCAGAATCAAATTGAATCTCTAAATCATGCAATAGATGGCCAGACAATCACAAGCATAGCACAAATTAAAATACTTAGCATATACTGGAATAAACATCAACTAGGAAAAGAAATTGACAATTATTATTTGGCTACATCATAGCCCTAGAAAAGAAAATTAGTTCATGCTTGAGAAAATCCTCACACTTGTTTAAAACATCAAGAAAAGAAGAAAGAAGAAAAACTGATTTTGAAGTCAAATCCAAAGCCACAAATCCATTTCCAGGTGCAACGTATCCGTCTCCTCTATGCATTCGTTTTCTCCTCTTTCTCTCTGGCAAAAGACCCCTCTCTTGAACCCTAAAAATGATATTTATAGGCTTGAATTCAAAGCGGGAAAATCTGGAAATTTTCTTGAAAATTCAAATTTTGAACTCGTGAGATTCGCAGTTGGTGCCGTGGCCTCACTTTTTCATGCCGCGGCACTAGAGATTATGCCCTAAGATAGTGTGCGCCAACGCCGCAGCCTCACTTTTTCACATTGCGGCTTCAACGGAGTCCTTCAGAATTACGAAATTGCAACGGCTTCAACCCATGTAATAATCATGTCAAAAATAAAGTCCCAAACTTGACCCTTTAATAGCAGGGTTGATACGGATATAACTCGACTATCCAGTTAATTAAACAAATCACAAAGTATCGTGTAAACCTATAAATCCGTATACTAATGGGTTATTTTAACCTGTTTCTTTGTTTTTTTTTTTTTAACCCATTTTACCAACCTGTTTAAATTAATTTTAAAAATTAAAAAAACATTAGAAAAAACTTACATAAGCAGTGATTAAACGTCTAAAAAACCAATAGATTATTAGCATCAAAAAGAAAATAAGTACACAATCTTTCTAACCCACATTAATCCACAGCTATCACAAAACCACCAGAATCAAAATAATAAGCTCACAAATTTAGCCTACATTAGTCCATGACTTAAGTGGGGATATTTGCACAATTAGAATACAATGCTTTGGTCCCTTTTTTTTTTTTTTGTTTGTAGTTGTGGCTTGAAAAAGTGTACTGCATACGTTGGTCCCATTGCTTGTATGAAGTCCCAGATCGATCATGTCAATATCCTAGCCAAATTAAATATATAGATTTTTTATAGTCATTCGCTGCCTTTGCCCTTTGTTTGTTTTACGGATATGAAGATTAATTATTACTTGATCATGATGACGTACTTGCTAGTTAGAGGAGTTTTTGGCAATTGATCAAGCATTTTGAAAAACAGGAAACATGATAAGAAAGTATACGAAGACTAAACTAGTAAGTATGAAGAAAGTGCAAACAAGTACCCTTTAAGAAGTGTAGTCGATGCACTCGTTGGTGGTGGCCATGTAGTCCATTCGATACTTTCGAAACACAACCCTTGCATGTCACCTTTTTTTTAAGGTGACTTTTGATGTAACGGTTGTTAAATTGGGATCTGCTTATCAATAATTTAGAATGCTCAATATCTTTGGTGATGCAATCATGGAAGGGAACTTACAACTATACAATATAAAATTTAAAAGAAAAATGACAACAGAAAGGAGGCGAATAAAAGTAAAAACGACAGAAAAGTAAAAACGACTATACCTAGAAGATATAGATAATAAAATTAAAACATTTTTTAAAACCAATTATGGGTCTTTATTTTTATGTTCAACGGTTTCATTGAAGCTTTTGGAGAGAAATAACAGATAGGAAATATTGCAAGACTTGCATGTTGAGTAGTCAACACGGCTCGCGAATAACTCGGGGTAATACAAAAGTCTTCCCATGGGACTAGATGTTATATATCCATCAATATACATCATTAATAAGGTCTCAACACTAATATATAGCAATTAGTAATTGGTCGTAGATTATTTTTGACGGTATTCATTAATCATATTTGTACTTGTACATTGAATATAGTTATACGATAATATTAACAACATTGTTTAAGCAAGATAATAAATATAAGGAGAATTCTAAGGTAGGACTTTAAAAATATAAACATCCTACAGTATATAACGAGAATTCTATTAACACAACCACCGGTAGTTACAAAGGCAGTAGGTTGGAGAGAATTGGAAGAAAGAATTATAATTACAAAGATTATTTTAATTCCAAATGCCCCCTTTAAGAGCGGTGACAAAAATAAGTACGTCTTTTTTTTTTTTTTTTTTTTGGAACAAAAGTAAAGAAGACCTCAAAAGTCTCTTACTACTACTAGCATGCAGGAAAAGATTTACATTAGGGCCGGAGGGGGGCACGTGGCCCCTCTCAATTTTTTAAAAATTAAATTATATCCTTATTTTTTCTTAAAATTTGGTAATTTGTCCTCCCTTAAAAGGTTTTTTTTTTTTTTTTTAACCTCAAATGTACCCGATAACACTCAATTTATTCTTAAATTAAACTTGTTATCCTATATAATTATTAATTTTAAAAATTTTCTCCTTACATGTGCCCCACTAAGTGAAATTTCTGAATTCGTCACTACAATACTCTATGACTACACTTTTCGAAGTCAGTCCCGTTCTTTGCTCCGCAACTTCAGGGAAGGCGTAGAAGTCCCCATTCAACAAGCTTATTAATTGTAGACTAGTTAGTGCCCCTGAAATCACGGCAACTCGTTTTTTCTGGATCGCTTATGTTAATAATATTAATCATTAATATAGTGTCTAAACAGAGCAAGCCTAAATTCGGGAGCAAGAGTTGGTCGATAGAAGTATGCGAACTGATCCAACAAGCTTAAGCATGAATATGCCTTCCATTTCCCTCTTTAGTAGTGGCTCAGTAGCATGGGCTACCTTTCTTATATTCTTCACCCATGTAGCTACCATCCAAACTAACTCTTTCTTAGTCACAGCTTCTGTTTCATTATCACCCGTACTGGCACCAAGCGTTGATGATCGCGAAGTTCTAGAAGGTAATATAAATAACCCCATATTTATATTGTCATGTTTATATATACATCATTAATAAGGTCTTAACACCGATAACAATTTGTAACTGGTCTTAATTTTTTTTTTTTTTTACGTATTCATTAATTTATAATTGTACTATTTAAATATGATAATAACAATATTAGGCTGGCACTTTTTTTTTTTTTGGTGTCATTTTTATTAGATCATGTTTAAAACATGTATTATAAGCAAAGATGTTCCCTACATTAAAAAAGCTCTTATAAATGCCTTTAACAAACATTCATATCAGCATTTAGGAACCCCTCTAGTAATGCTCATAAAGGATATACTAATGCGGGTCGCCCTATCTCCGATTTTTCTTTATCAAAAGAAAAAGAAAAGAAAAGAAAGCTCCTATAAGGGGAATTCTGTCAAGTTTTTTCATCTTTCACATCTCTATTCTTCCCAACATTTTTCTCACTTTATTTCTTACATTTGTCATTACATTTTGAGCTTATATGGGCATTAAATGTACACTTTCCTTCAACACAAAGTAAAAAGACTTGGGGTCTTCTTTACATTTTATTTTTACTTTTATTATTATTATTATTATTTTAAGTAAAGAAGACCTCAAGTCAATAAGGGAAGAACAGAAAGGCAAAGAAGACCTCACGTCAAAAAGGAAAAAATAAAATTAAAAATAATAAAGAAGACCTCAAGTCTCCTTGCTAACTACATGGAAAGTGAAGACGTCCACAAAAAGTGTCTTTGACAACATGTTTAATATGCTCTTACAAAGTAATTGCAGTCGACAGTACCGCACCTGAAAAACACGGCAACACGTTTTATGGATCGGTCGTGTTAATAATATTAATTAACTAGTAGTGTCTAAACAGAGCAAGCATAAGTACCCGGAGTAAGAATTGGTGATCAGGAGTATCTGACTAAACCCATCAACAAGCTTGAGCATGAATATGCATTCCTTTTCCCTCTTTGATAGTGGCTCAGTAGCATGGGCTACCTTTCTTATATTCTTCACCCATTTACTTATCATCCAAACTACATCTTTCTTTGTCACAGCTTCCGTCTCACTATCACTGTTACTGGGACCAAGCATTGATGATTTCCAGGATTCAGAAGCTTACTGTTTGAACAAAACTGGTTGGTGGTCCTGGCCGTGGAACAACAGACTTTGTGGTTTGGAAGGTATAACTTGCAACAATGCCAGAAAAGTTTCTGAAATTTCTTTATGGTATTTGTACACTGGAAAAGGTATGCTCGACGAACTTAACTTCTCATGCCTTCCAAATCTAGTCCATCTGGAACTTGCCTATGCCGGACTCGTCGGGAGAATCCCACTAGAGATGGGCAGTCTTTCAAAGCTCACACACCTTGACCTCTCCTGGAATAATCTGTTGGGTGAGTTACCTCGTTCACTAGCCAACCTCTCCCAGCTCACACACCTTGACCTCTCCGGGAATAATCTGTTGAGTGAGTTGCCTCGTTCACTAGCCAACCTCTCACAGCTCACACTCCTTGACCTCTCCCATAATACTTTCACAGGTGAGTTACCTCTCTCACTAGTCAACCTCTCCAAGCTCACACACCTTGACCTCTCCTGGAATAATCTGTTGGGTGAGTTGCCTCGTTCACTAGCCAACCTCTCCCAGCTCACAGTCCTTGACCTCTCCCATAATACTTTCACAAGTGAGTTACCTCTCTCACTAGTCAACCTCTCCAAGCTCACACACCTTGACCTCTCCTGGAATAATCTATTGGGTGAGTTGCCTTGTTCACAAGCCAGCCTCTCCCAATTGATGAAGCTTAACCTCTCCTATAATAGTTTGACCGGTGAGTTACCTCTCTCACTAGCCAACCTCTCCCAATTGATGAAGCTTGACGTTTCTTATAATCAACTCAATGGTTCAATTCCTCAAGAATTGGGCCTTTTGAAGAATCTAGTCGAGTTGAACTTGGGGCGGAATTTCTTTGTGGGGCCGATCCCTTCGACCATTGGTTTCTGACTAACCTCACTTATCTATCGGTGTCAGAAAATCTGATTGAAGGGAATCTACCTCTTTCACTTTCAAAGCTCACCCAGTTAGCTGTGTTTCATGCCTCTTTTAATAAAATTAACGGTTCCATCTCTGACGAAATTGGAAAGTTAGGGAATTTGGCTGATCTCGATCTTAGTTCTAACAAGCTCGCTGGTCCCGTTTTCCCATTGCTGAGCGGTTTAGCCAATCTTTGGCATCTGAACCTAAGTTCCAATCAGCTAAATGGTTCCATACATGCAAAGATTGGAAACCTAAAACAACTGAGAAACTTGGACCTGTCAAATAACAGCATATCCAGGATTATACCAGATGAAATCAGTCTTCTTGAACAACTAGAAGTTCTTAATTTGTCTTGGAACTACTTCACCGGAAGCATTCCCGCAAACATACGTAATATTTCTCAGTGTCAAATTGACATTAGTCACAATTGCATTACCGGGACAATACCAGCTGTTAGCCAACCTAACGACCCATTCTATTTTGTAGATTTGAATCTTGCTTACAACAATCTCACTGTCCCCATACCCTTTTCTCCTGCATTTGTTGGTAATGTCAACTTGACTTACAATAGTTTAGAGTGTCCTATTCCAGATTATGTTGATTATAATTTTCCGTCCAATGAATTTATTGGCAACAAGAATTTATGCGGTAACATCCCAGGTTTCCCTGCTTGCTTACAATATATCCCAAAGAGAAAGACCAAGCAAAACCACAAACTGGGAATCATTGTTTCCATCTCAATCTTCCTTGGCTTTTCCTTCATTGGAATTATTTTTTTGGTCCGTAAACGTGTGGTGAGAAAAGAAAGACACCAGCTTGATGTTAGAGAAATGAAGAACGGAGATATATTTTCACTCTGGAATTATGATGGAAAAATTGCATTCGAAGACATCATAGAAGCAACAGAGGACTTTGACATCAGGTATTGCATTGGAACAGGTGGTTATGGTAGTGTCTACAGAGCACGACTGCCCAGTGGAAAAGTAGTTGCCTTGAAGAAGCTCCATGGTTCAGAAGCTGAAGAGCCTGCTTTCAGAAAGAGTTTCACAAATGAGGTGAAAACTTTGTCCAAAATACGTCACAAAAACATTGTTAAACTCCTCGGATTCTGTTTACACAATAGATGCATGTTTTTGATCTATGAGTACATGGAAAGAGGAAGTTTGTTCAGTGTCCTAAACAACGATGCCGAGGCTGTGGAATTTGATTGGAGCAAGAGGGTTAACACCGTCAAAGGAATAGCTTATGCATTGTCCTACATGCATCATGACTGCACTCCCCCAATTATTCACCGTGATGTAACGACACCAACATTCTCTTGAACTCAAAGCTAGAGGCCTTTGTCGCCGATTTCGGTACCGCTAAACCACTTGATCCGGATTCTTCAAATCAAACCATGCTTGCTGGTACCTATGGATATCTTGCTCCTGGTAAGTCCTATTTATTACCTGTTCCACCTCTTGTTATCTTATGTTCTATAAGTGCTTTTAAAACAATGTTGAACAACAACGTAAAAGTAATTTCTTTAGTTGATAATTAATTTGGTTGTGAATGCAGAACTAGCCTATACAATGGTTGTAACGGAAAAAACCGATGTCTACAGCTTTGGAGTGGTGGCACTTGAAACACTAATGGGGAAGCATCCAGGAGAACTTCTGGTGTCATTTTCATCACCGTCAGTCCAAAACATGCTACTATATGAGGTACTAGACCAACGCCTACCCCAGCCAAGCAATCGCCTTATTGCAGCCGATGTCGTTCTTGTTGTTACACTAGCATTTGCATGTGTCAATGCCATACCCAAGTGTCGGCCAACAATGAAACAAGTTTCTCAATTATTTCTTGCTCGCAGAAGAACGTTAGCCAAGCATTTCCGTGATATTTCATTGGGGCAGCTCATGATCCCAAATGTCTTCATGGACGGTGAAGATGAGACAAGTTCCAGTGAAATTCAGTGATGTTTCTCATGACCGGGATCTTCCTTGTGGCACAAGTTTGGAGATCAGTATTACCTTTTGTTTGTGTGGCTTCAAAACAATAAGATCTCCTTGTGTATTAGACATTAGCAAATAAAGAATGTTCTGTTGTAAACAGAACTTTGCTTGTTTCCCAAGCATGAAGAATGCTAGTTCTCATTTGCGGACAAGATGCTTGTTTAATTTTATCTGCAAACCTTATTATTTTGGTAGGAAAGCAGGAAAATAAATAAATATCACAATATGAACAAAATACATTAAAAAAAAATTTTAATGGAATTCTAATCAAAAATAGCATGCTAGCAAAGGAAATTATTTTAAAACCATGTGCAGCAATCTACTTGCTAATTTCTATATGCCTAGAATCATTTGTATCAATAAAAAAAATAATAAAAAATAAAAAAACCAGAAGGTAAACTTTTGTTTTTTTTGCTGACATTAAATGAAATGAAAAACTAAAGGTTGCAAAGTTCCCGGCTTAATTTCAACATCTAATACAATTTCCTAGCCATAAGTTTCAATTACACTCACCTCTCAAAAGTATACACAACAATGCCAAATCCCACCTCATTCAGTTCTCTGAAACTTTTTCATGTCCCTTGGGATAGAAGAACAAGCAAAATGTGGTTCACAATCATGCAGGAACTCATCACTGCAACTGTTCCCCAGGTTTGGGTGACCAGTTTCGTTGATTTAGGTGACATGGAGATGCCTGCTGACCATTCGGTACGGAAAGGCTTCTTATTGGATGACCAGTCCTTGAAAGTCCCAACTGTATTCTGCCGCTGTTTCTAGCATTTGCACCGGACCCACCATGCTCTGCTTGCAGTGCTTGGAAGTAGGAAGAGGAAGAAGCCATGTCCTTCAGGTCAGGCAGAGGCTTTAGCACTTCAACAACTTCACTCATCAAAGGTCTAGCTTTCTGATCACGGCTAAGGCACTGGGCTGCCAACTGAAGTGCTTTTTGAGCACCTTTGATGGAGAAGCGTCCTTCAAGTCGAGGATCTAACAATCGATAGAACCTTCGCCTTTCTCCAAGATGCGGCCGCGCCCACTCCACCAAGTTCTGCTCCCCATTGGGTCGGTTTTTGTCCATGGATCTTCGACCAGTCAAATCACAAGTAGAACCACCCCAAAACTATACACATCACTCTTTGAAGTAAGATGTCCTAATGAAAGACAAAATCACATTTTAGAAAGTTGGATGACTTTTAAAATCAATCACTAAATATTAATCAGTGAGGCCACAAACATATATAACTTGGGTTTAGACACAAATCTCAGACTTTGTAAGAGACAAAAAATTGTAGCTCGTCTCTTTCCTATATAAGTGATTGAAACAAGAAAGTACCTAACTGATGATAAAAATGCCCAATGATAAATGAGAGACAGGTTTCTTCATACAAACCCGTCATGACATACTCGGGTGCCGCATAACCATAAGTACCATCACCCAGGTAGATACATGAGTTTTATCACCCTCAGGACCATCTTTAGCAAGCCCAAAATCAGAAAGCTTTGCATTATAGCCCTGAAATGGTCAGTTATTAGTTGAAGAAATAGGTTTAAGAACAGAATAGAGAGCGCCCTGAACTCAGAAACACACCGCGTCCAATAGTATGTTAGATGTTTTAAAGTCTCGATATATCACTGGCCTTTCAGCTTCCTCATGAAGAAAGGCAAGACCTTTTGGCGCCAAGTGCTATTTTCATTCTAATTGACCAAGGAAGAGGCAGAGACCCTGCAAGATATTCCAAAAGTATAATTTGTTGTAACAAAGTTGTTAAACTAATAAATGTATGAAAGCATATCGGCATGGTTATGAATGCGCCACATTAGTAATGTTAAAAGAGAAAACACAAGGGAAAGCACAACTTTTAAAGTCAATTACATACTTACGGAAAATATATATATACATATACACTACCATGCGATATGAAACTCCCAAACTGCAGAGATACATTAGATTTGGTTAAATGTTCATTCAATCGAGACAAACCACTAATATATCTTTCCCTGTGAAACTATCCAATAATTAACACACATACTCCTATTTCAAAGAAATAGGATGGATGTCCCTCTCACGTGTCACGTTTAATATTTATTTGTCATTTTTACTCACCAAATATCATTTTCAAGCATAAAAGAAGTTTCCTTTCGTATGAAATGTTCGCCTTTTGTGAACAGTGTACCTAAGGAAAAACTTGCTTAGAGCAAAAACAAGTTAAAAAGTGGCTAGAAGTGCATTATTATTGGGAAAGCCAGTAATGAAAACCCAAACCACTGTCAAAGACTATATCATCACTTAACATGTAAGACCCGAAATTTTGTAGACTTGTAATCTCCTTGTTCATAAGGAATTAGAGTCTAATTCATGTAATTATGATGTGTTAAATGAAAAATTATGAATATAATGAGAAATTCATAATTTTATCTAAACGATGTTCGAGTCTCATTTAATGATTTTGAGACTCAATTAATGTTTTACTAGCCAAGAATGAAGTTTTTAAAGAAAAAAGAACGAAAAAGGATGAAATTTGACAAAAGTCAAAGGTTTGACCAAAAGTCAAAGGTTGACCAAAAAGTCAAAGGGTTGACCAAAAAGTCAAAGTTTGACAGGACGGGTCACAACGTCGACTTTACAAGTATGAATGAAGGAATATGAAAGAATCTCCGAAAATGGAGTTTTATAAGCCGTAAATCCACCCTAGAAAATCAAGCACACCGAAATCGTTAAGGGCAAAAAGGTCTCCGAAAAATTGGAGAAAGAGAGTTTTGGTCCAAAAATTTAATGGAATAATTTTTGGATCAAATTAAAAATAAAATGCTCATCACAGTGTTGGAAATAACTGTAGAGCGCGAAAGGAAGCGAAATGAAATGGCCAAACAAGGCCTTGAAGAGCTAGTGGAAGATGACATCCTTGTATACATCACCTCCACTAACTCAAACTAAATAATGGAGCCCTCTTCCCCATGATCCGGCCAACTAGACAAGGAAAAGAAAAGAAAATCAAAGGGAACAAGACATAAAGCCATGATTTAAGGACCCAAAAGGTGGGTTAGGTATGAGATTTTCTAGAAGCCTTCTAGAGCAAACCATGGGCTGCCACCTATCCCTTTTCTCCCCACCAACTCCGGCCATTCAAGCAGCCATTTTCCCCCTTGGATTCGGCTGATCAAAGAAGAAAGAAAGGATGGGAACAATGACAAGATTTAAAGCCCAAAATCAAGGAAAAGGTTGAACAACTTTTGTCCATCAAGTCCCTTCACTCTAGTCACTTTTGGTTGGACAAAAATGAGTCAAGCTCATGCCTTTCCACCCCTAAAATCCGGCTGCTCACTCCCTCCCATTCCCCATCATTTTCGGCTGCAAGGAAAGACAAGAAGGAAGAGACACAAAGCCTTGAAACAAGGGCAAGAAACCAACCACCAAGTCACATCACTAGACCACCCTTTCCTTGTGCCTTTTGGAGGAAAAAGAGAGCCAAAATCTCTCATTTCCCTTGTGCAAGTTCGGCAGCTAGAGAGGAGAGAGTGAGAGCAAAGAAAAAAAATTTGGAATCCCATTCCAAGGAGGTGCACGGTTTGAGAGAAAGAGAGAGAGAGATTGGAAAATTTTCTTGTGAGTTTGTGGAGCATTGACCGACCAAGAAGCAAGAGAGGAAGAGGTAAGTAAATCTTGAAAAATTTCTTGGATTCCTCCTTGATGATGCTCGGTTTTGTGGAGCCTTAGAGCTAACAAAAAAATAAAATTTTGGATGCATTTTCATGAAGAAAACCGTGGGTTAGGAGCAAGCCAAGGAAGGAAGAAAATCTTTGGATTTTGAAAACCCTAACTTGGGTTGAGGTAAATCTTTAAACCCCTTGGATCTAAGCTTTATTTAAGTGTTTTTAAGGTTGGTTCAAGAGATTTGTAAGGACATAAGTCCATTTAATTTTCGGCCCTATTTATGGTGTGTATGTGCTTGATAGGTTAGGGTTGGTTGGCTAATTTTTCTATGCTTGTTGCTTTAAAAATTTGTGCATGAAAATGATGGATTTTTCATGCTAGAAGATAGGTTGTATGTCCCATAAGATTAGGCCAAAAATCTGCCAAAACAACCACTTATTGTATGCTAGCTTAAGAGGTAAACCGAGTAACTCACCAAGCTGCCAGTTCGGTTTCGAACCTGAGCAGTTTTGGAAAAACGAAAATATAAGGCCTTTAGAGGCCAAACGGGGAAAAACTCAAAACACGAAAGTTGTTCGGAACAACTTTTCCTAGAGGACAACGCGGACAGAATCTCGAAATAAGGCTCCAAAGGCCTTCGTTTTGCTCGAAACCCGTGGCTGAACCTGGACGTTCTCCACACAGTTTTCCAGACTTAACCCGTTTTCAAATAAAAACTGGTACTGATCTAGGCCGAACTAGATTTTGTGCAAAACATGAAAGTTCTAGCATTTTTCGATAGCTACAACTTTCGTGAAGAAAAGTTTTTCAGATTCCGAGCCGATTTTTAAACTGGGCGCGTTTTGTGAGAGGCGCGCAGAGGTCCGAAAACCAACAAATGAATCTCACGAAAATCTTTTCTAGAAAAGTAATGAGGTGTTCCAAAATGGTCATTTTAGCATCGGAAACCATTCCAAAGGTGGTTTCCGACCCCAAATGATTTTACAAAATAATTATTTCGAAAACCATGGATTTTAAGGGCTCGGGTTTGAAATTCACATTTTTCCATAAAGAAAAGAAAAAGAGGGTTTCAACCAAACATTTGCAAGTAAGAAAATAATAAAATTAAGCTAATGAATTTTCTAACTAAAAGGAGTTAGAATTTTTATAAGAAGAATGAAGGATTTTTGGGAAGTAAATTGCACAAGATT
>CM046379.1:16074702-16157702 GCA_025413485.1 Ficus microcarpa | reverse complement strand
ATCATTAAAGTTTTTTTTTCCCCTTACACTTTCGTATATGTATTTTTTTTGGCCGAAGCATCAAACCTTAGAAACATTAACGGCTCTATGTACTGCCTTTTGTGGACAAAGCTCTGTGAGGCTTACGTGAAACGCAGAGTCAAAAAGGTTTGAGTTTTGGTCCCTAAATTAGTTTAATTTGACTCTAACCCAACGGAACGGAATAGAAAAGTGGCTAACATAAATTAAATTTAATAATATTATTAATGAAGCACTAACTTGGCTGATAATATTCTTAAATCTAAATCCAAATAAAATCTCGGATCTATACTTCAAAATTTGGATTTAATTCAAATTTTGAACTTATTTTCATTCAAATTTTGAACTTATTACGGTTAATGTTGAAATATATTAACAACCCAAAATTCGAATCCGAATTTAAAATCTGTTTATTTTAGGAAACATGTTTTGCCATCATTATCCGAGTATTTGCTCAATATATTAAACATCAATCTCTAAAATTCTTTGCATAATAATCTCCCTTGAAATCGCAACTATTTACAGAATAAATTTTGGATTTTTGAAATCCTAATTTAAATAGGATTAGAAGATTCCATTTAAACTAGATTTTCCTTTTTAAAAACAAATCCACAAGATTTTCTTTTTTATAGTTCAAACTAAATTCGCCACGTTGTTATCAATTCGAGTCAAATTCCCATGATTCTTCAAGTCACAATTTGCAACGCAGCTATTACAATATTTTGCAACACAATCTGCACTTAAATTCCTAAACAATTTTTGGTTTTTCCTAAATTGCCACAAATGCCAATGTTAAAAACCTAACATGTCCAAATTAAACTCTAGTTTTCCGACATATCTTGTCTACGTCAGACTCTATATACATGCAATGCACTTTTTTTTTTTTTTGTTTTATTTATATATATATATATTTTTTTTTTGGTTTTCATTAAACCAGCTAAACAAAAAGTTTCCTCATAGGAACTAAAACCTAAAGCCAATCTTAGAAAAGTCTAATTTCTTATTTGAAAATAAATCTAATTTACATAGTTAAGATAATTTTTATTTTATTTAAAATTTTAATCCAATTCCACCCATTGATATAACAAAACAGGATTACTTTTGTAAATGCCTCATTCTTGAAAAAATTAAAAAATTAAAAAAAAAAATAAAACTTATAATTCAAGTGAACTCTTGACATAACTGATTATTGACCCTGCTATTTAAAAGTGGTCATTAATGCAGTCCTATTATGAAAAAGGAAGCTTTGAGAAAATCTAACTTAATGATGACGTGACACTAATTAGAAGAGATTAAAACCTAATTAAAATTGTAAAAACAATCAACTATTAAAAATTGTTAAAAGTGTGGAATTTTTTTTCTTATTTTGACAAATTAAATTGTGGGATTTTGAAAAAGTGCTTTTAGGGGGGAAAAAGTACCTTCCGTTTTTCCTTCTTTTCCACGATGTGATAAATCAGGATAGGTTTTTGATGACAATATTAATAGTTTAAGAAAAAACTTAAAACTCTTGTCAGAGCCCCCGATAACTCGAGAAACAAATTGATCATCAGATTTAGTGATATCGTGATATCATTCTGAGTCAAGAGAAGAAAAAATTCAATAGCATAATCGTTGACGGAATTGCTACCTTGCTGAAGATTTTGAAGATGTTGACGCATAGTTCGCACATAGTTGCAAGGCAAGAATGTACAGCTCTATTGTTTCATTTATAGAAGGGGTGAGGAGTGACTCCTAGTCTTCTTTTGCTGAGGAGAATGTTTTGGGAATCTTCTTTGCTTGCCCACAGACAAGATCAAGCAATTTTCGCAAGAATATCATTACCATGTCTTCCTCAAATCAAGATTTAGGATAACATTTTCAAAAATAATCGTATCATTCACTAGGAAATGTGAGGGCAAAAAGTGCTATTGTTCTGTGAACACTTAAATTTAGTGAAGATAAAAATTGGTTGACATTTACAATTAAAATATCATCTTGATAGGGCTGAACAAGATAGACCATTCTTTTCGTTTCAAGAACATTTCAAGCAAGGAAAAAAATTGGGAAAAAAAAGGACATCATGAATATTAGTCTCTACATGATCAATCTGCAGTTCAAATTCGTTTAGATTGTATTTTATGTATGTGAAGTGCCTAGCCTTAAAAGAGACCATTGGTTAGAACACACATCATTGGTGGACCGAGAGATCAACAGAATCCTTAGGCGATAATACCACTTGCATGAGTAAATCCAGGAAAAAAAAAAAAAAAAAAAAGGAATGAAGAGGAAAAGGGTCATCTTTATTTGGATTTCTATATTACAGAAAGAATTATTCTTTGTATGGTGATACAATTTACAAATGTTAAGAAACGTTGTTTGTTCAGTCAAAGAATTACTTCACGAGCCCACCATGACAATTAGCCATGTCCTGTTCTAACTCTTGTACACCAAAAGGCAAGAGGAAAAAAAAAAATCAAAAGTCAAGAAACCGAAAAAGCAAAACTGGATAAGGTGATAATCCTAATTCAAAGATGGCAAATCATCCGAAAGAGCAACTACAGAAGGTTCACAATCAACCCTTTGCTGTACAAGAGAATCCAAACAGGTAGAGCACGTAAAAGGAGATTCTGTATCTGCATCCTTAATCCAAGCAACTACAGAGACACTTACTGTGCAATGTTGAAGATTAAAGAAATGAATATTGATGGACTTGAGGAGGTGGAACATGAAGAGATATTCAGGAGGGCGAAATCAAACAACGAGATAAGGATGATGGTGAATGTCATTGACTCGGAGAACCCTTTGAGGCACCAATGGAGCTCATAATTAGCCCTCTACTGTATAAGAGCAGGCATAGCACATAAAAGGAGATTTTGTATCTACTAGGGGTGGCAGTACGGGCACGACACGATGACATGATTCGAAAACGACACGAATTTCGCAGATTCGAGTTATGAAAAATAGGGATCGGGTCAATTTCGGGTCACCTGAAATTGACACGGAAAAAAACATGTCGTGTTCGGATTGGACCCGCAGAACCCAAACAGGACCCTTTTTTTTGTGATAATTTCGGGTCAATTTTGTATCAATTTCGTATTAATTTCGTGTCGCATGTCAATTTCGGTTCGTGTCGTGTCTACCCGTAACGGGTTCATGTCGTGTTCGTGTCGCGGTTTAGTGTCGTTTTCGTGTCACGGGTCGTGTTCGGGTCAGGGGAAGAAAAAAATCGACACGGCTCTAACACGACACAAACCCGACACGCGACACGAATTATCACTCCTAGTATCTGCATCCTTAATCCCACAACAACGAGCATGCTTCCGTATGTTACACTTAATGATCATGGGGAACGGATGGTGTTGTGTGTTAAGTGTAACGAACGGAAACATACTTGCTGTTGTGGGATTAAGAATATAGATACAGAACCTCCTTTTACCTGCTCTGCCTACTTGGATTCTCTTGTACAGTAGAGAGCTGAGCTCCATCGGTGCCTTAAAGGATTCTCAAATTCAATGCCATTCACCATCACCCTTATCTCGCTGTCTAATTCCGCCCTCCTGAATAACATCTCCTCATGTTCCACCTCCTCAAGTCCATCAATATCCACCTCATTAATCTTCTCCATCGCACATCAATATCCACCTCATTAATCGTCTGAGTAGCCAATTCAACTAACTCTGAACCCGAATACACCATTAACACAAGCTTGTACAAGAAAATCACGTCATTGTACACATCATACCCCGAAGCAATCGTTGCTGGAGATGGGATGTTAAAGACAATGTCTTGTTCTTCAAAGACTTCGTCACCAACATTGTGAATTGTGTATTCACGTTTTTTGCTGGCAGGATTAACTGCTCGGCATATTATTTGGTTTCCAACAACCACATCGTCAAGTGACTTGAGGACGTGGTCAATCAAGTCAGTATCACTAATTTTGAGCCTTGCAGCATCGTGAACGTCTTGCCTAGTCATTCCTCCATTGCCAGAACTTCTTTCTTTCTTCTCCTTTAGTGCGCTCACGATCTCATCAGCTGCTTCTTCAAGTCTCTTTTGAGACCACCGGCTCTTCATGTTGGCAATAACGGTGCTGAATTGCTTATACTCGGCTGGCTTACTGTCTTTCATGAAATTCTTTGGGCTCTGCTGCAGGAGAGTTGTTCCCGTGGATGGCCTCAAAATCGAAGAAAATGAAGAAGAGGATGATGGATTCATAGAAGCAGCCATGATCAGTTTTGTGATGGCTCGGGACCTTACCACAAGCATAAATTTGAGGAGATCATGGATAGTTATCAGCTGGGTCTCACTCAGGTCTCAGTAGAGATGAATTATCTCCTTGATCTCCTTGGCTTGTTCTGTCTCGGAGAAGTCCCTGACGATCCTGTCCAGCTCCAGAGAGCCGATATCTTCAAGAGCTATTTTGTAATTAAGCTCTGTCACTCCAAAGCTCCCATGGCAAAAACCATAACGCCATCTCCCAAACCAAGGGTGTCTGTAGGCAACGCCATGGAGAAGATGGGATCGTTTCTTCAATGCATCTGCAACAGATATTTTACTGAAAATGAAAATAAACAAACACAAACATAGACACGTTCAGGTTGGAAAATTGGTTCTGAAATAGGAGAATGGTAAAATTCATGTGTTCTATCTGCTTTTACCGGGCTTGAAGGTTTGTGCAAATTTGAAAGCAGAGGTTCATAATTCCCCACCAAACAAGTGTTTTGAACCCCCTTCGATTCCATTGATGCAGAGCAAGTGTCCAAACCCATTGCAGTGAATTAAACCATATAAAAAGTGCGATCGATCATCAAAAAAGCTCTCATCTAGTGGCTTGTTTCATCCGCTGTCTATGGGGATTAGAAAACGATACTTAAACAGCAAAACCCCAGTTCAGAAATGAAATTTGTGTGTGTTAAAATAGAGAAGTAATGGCTCCACAGAAAGAAAAATCTGTTGTTCTTGAAAAAAACAACGGTATCGCAAGCATGAATATTATTTCAATATTACCTGTGAAATCAGATAGCTCCTCAAAATCCCCAAATTTGAAGACTCCAAATTGAAATAGACCAACTCCAGTCCAGAAATCAGAGAAAAAATTGAAAAAAAAAAAAATCTCTTTAATTACCAAAATAGTCCAAAATCTCTTCAATTACCCAAACCCAGATAAGAATAAGAAAAAAGAAAGGAAAAACCGCATCAATTAACAAAACCCAGATGGGAATCCGCGAAAAAAAAAAAGGGAAAAACTCCTGAATTAACGAAACCCAGATGGGAATCAGGGACAAGAAAGGGAAAAACTCCTCAACTAAGAAAACAAGATAAAGAAACGAGACCTGTGCGTAGGCAGTGAGCGCACGTGGGCGAGTTCTGGTCGGTCTCTTCAATGGTGTAAAGAGGGACACCGAGGCTCTGATTCTCGTGGACAACGAGAGTACGACAAATGGGCATTCCTCGGACTTGATAGTCTGCGGGTTCGGCGCCTTCTTTAAGAAAAATCCGAACTTTGTCTCTGAATGGGCTGCTGACACTGAGAAGAGCAGAGGGTTCGGCGCCTTCTTTAAGAAAAATCCGAACTTTGTCTCTGCTGCTGACCCTGGGAAGACCGCTCGCTCTCCGATAGTGTTGAAAGTTCACAGCTTTTGCTTCTTCTTCTTCTTCTTCTACGCCTCGATTATCGAAATCGACAAGGCCGATCAAGAGTTCGCTTCTTGACAATCCGACTCTCTCTCTCTCCTCTCGATCATATGGTTTTCTAGGGAGAGAAAGATGGGGAAGTATGCGGTTCCGTTCATTGGGGTTCTCTGATTTTTAATCGATTCTTAAATTTCTGTTATAGAGAGAGAGCAAGTTGCAAGTTGTTCGTCAGAATCTCTCTCTCGCTCTCTCCAGCTCTCTCTCTCTTCTCTGCTTGTTCTTTCTTCAGTGGTTTACCTGCCCGATTCTCTGAAAGATTTTTTTTGCAAGTTGTTCGTCAGAATCTCTCTCTCTCTGTCTCTCCAGCTCTCTCTCTCTTCTCTGCTTGTTCTTTCTTCAGTGGTTTACCTGCCCGATTCCTGAAAGATTTTTTTTGCAACTTGTTCGTCAGAATCTCTCTCTCTCTCTCTCTCTCCAGCTCTCTCTCTCTTCTCTGCTTGTTCTTTCTTCAGTGCCCGATCTCTGAAAGATATTTTTTTTCTTTTTTTTTGGGTTAGCTGTGTAGTGATTTACTCGAATGCCCCTATTCAGAAAGGTGTAGGCGTTAATGTTGCGCCCCTATTTTGGTCATTTCATGGGTTCTTTTCTTTGTATGAGATTAAGCCCCGTTTGTCTTATCATCTTATTTCAACTTAAATTGTACTTTTTTTTGTCTTTTTTTCAAAAAGTTTTTATCTTTTTCTCAAAAAATTTTTTGTCTTTTCTGAAAATTCAAAAAATTTTACTATTATAACTAAAATATTTCAACTCAAACTAACCAATCAAACAAACCCTTAAAAAGGGAACAGATCTTAAGGTTCGTTAATTAATTCGTTAAAACACGACAACTTGACACAAACAGAATCTTGGGCTTGCTGACGTGGACATGTTAGGAAGCTCCATGTGTGATTTTAATGACGAGATTAACAAAAAGTTTGGATTATGTAATGCTAATAACTAGAATGGCAAAAAGACAAATCTTCATTTTATTACTATCCTTTTTAGGGATATTGATATCCTCATTTTGAATAAACAAATTAAGAGCGGTTTGAAACCTTAGTCGAGTTTTCCAACCGGATTTTATCTTTTTGTTCAAAAATAAATCAATTATACTATTTACATATCGAAACCTCTCATTTTCATTTTTATAAAAAAAAATTAAAATTTTAAAAGTTCAGAATTTTGATATTTCAAATTGAAATAAGATATTTTTTTAATCGCATAAAATAATAAGAGAAATAAAATAAAAGCAATATTACTATTTTTTTTTTCAAAACATGTTTTAAGTTTTTATATTTTTTAATTATCATATTTTATTTTCAACTAAATGCACATTTTCAAGCATTCACTAATTTCTAATTAAAAAATTTTCAAAACTCCAACTCTAATTGGTGTACCAAATACCTTCTAAAACACTCAAATCATATTAGAAAATAGGAAAAACCACACAATAGATCATATAATGACAATCCACAAACCAAAAAAGAAATAACAATAATAACCGATAATGATAAAGGTAAGAATAAAACCCCACTCAAATATATTAAAAGAAAAAAAAAATGAAATTTAAAAAGTTCATAAACCAGTCTAAATGAAAAGTAAAAGATGATGATGATAATAATGGGAGAGGTTGTGGTAGAGCCTCTCCCAGAAATACTACCGGTAGAGTCTCTCTTTAAATCGTCAAGATTTAATCGAACAGTTGACATATCAAGGGTGTACTATATTTATCATATACCTTACCTCATATAACCATTTCCATCTAAAATTTTCTTAATCGCCGGCGACCTTTCCGCCGCCGGCGACGGACGCCGGTGACCCAACCCCGACACCGGCGACCCACCCCCGGCCACCCCCACCGCCAGCCCCAGCTCCGGCGCCCCCTCCTCCGCCGGCAGCCCCTCTTTCTCTCTTCCCTTTCTCTCTCTTCTCCTTTCTCTCTCCTCCCCCGCCGGCGCCCCCCCAACCCAGTCCCCCTCACCCGGCCTCCCCCACCCCCCCCCGTCCTCCCACCGCCGGCCCTAGCCACGGCCGCCCCCTCTCTCTCTTCCCTTTCTCTCTCTTCCCTTCTCTCTTCTCCTCTCTCTCTTCCTCTCTCTCTCTTCCCTCGCCGGCGCCCCCACCCTAATCCCCTCTCCCCCGGCCGGCGCCCCCCCACCCCAGTCCCCAGCCACGGCCGCCCCCCTCTCTCTCTTCCCTTTCTCTCTCTTCCCCTTTCTCTCTCTTCCTCTCTCTTTCTTCCCCCGCTAGCGCCCCCCACCCTAATCCCCTCTCCCCCGGCCGGCGCCCCCCACCCCAGTCCCCAGCCACGGCCACCCCCTCTCTCTCTTCCCTTTCTCTCTCTTCCTCTCTTTTCTTCCCCGCTAGCGCCCCTCCACCCCAGTCCCCCCTCCCCCGGCCTCGCCCACCCCCCCGTCCTCCCACCGCCGGCCCCAGCCACGGTCGCCCCCTCTCTCTCTTCCCTTTCTCTCTCTTCTCTTCGCTCTTCTCCTTTCTCTCTCTTCCCCCGCCGGCGCCCCCCCACCCCAGTCCTCCCTCTCCCGGCCTCCCCCCACCCCCCCCCCCCCACCGCTGGCCCCAGCCCCGACTGCCCCCTCCCCGCCGGCACCCTCTCTCTCTCTCCCCCTCTCTTCTTCGTCCTTTTCTTTTTTTTCCTCTTGCTTTGTTATAATGTGGGTGTGCGCACGGGATCATCACGTGCACCCTCAGATCTGGACCAACAGATTCCATATCAATGGTTTAAAAAAGGACTCTATGGGTAGAGACTCTCAATGGGTTTCTACCATAACCCCCTCTGATAATAATAATAATAATAATAATAATAATAATAGCCATTCAGACAAGACAAATAAATCCAACTGAAATTTCATTCATACATTTTGAAACTTTTTTATTTTCGAACCCGAAGTTTAATGGTAACTGGTCATGTTACTTTATTTAAAAAAAAAAAGTATGGTTTCATAATTACCGTATTCATGTGAAAAATAATGTATTTATTCGATGAAGAATAATTGTATTTAGGACAATTAAGTGATCTATCAAAATTCGATCATTCACTAATGCAAAGTTACAAGTCATTTTAGAAAGTCATCAATCAGATTATTTAAATGTCAAAATTTGTTGTATTTGTCCATCATGTCTGATCCGCCTTCTAATTGTAGCAAAGAGGAATGAAATTCAAACCTAAAACAACAAAAATAAGAAGGAAAAAAAAAATCAATTTAAACTCACGTCAATTAAAAAGAAAAACGACAACACAAATTCAAACGGCATCAAAAGGATAAACATCTATAATCAAAAGTACAAACGACGGGATCGGATGAAAAGAAGAAAGACTAAAAACCGGAAAACGACAACAAAAGTGCAACCTAGCAACTCATGATGAAACGACATTAAACTAGTGAATGACATTTATGCAAAACTCTTCTGGTTGCAATAGTGAAGCAGATTATTGGGAAAAATTGCAAGGCTGCCATATACAGTTGTCAACATGGCGCACTTAGGGGGTGTTTGGATGCCAAGTTTAACTCAAGTTAAACTGTATTTTTTTTTGTCTTTTCTGAAAAGTCAATAAAAATTATTATTAAAACTTAAAATTTTCACACTTACCTCATTCACCAAACACCCATTTACTATTTCTTCCAAATTGGAAGAAAAATCTCTCTCTCTCTCTCTCTATCTCTCTCTCTTCTTTCCTTTATTTTTATTTTTATTTTTATCTCTCTCTTTCTTAGCTTTGCAACTTCATGGAAGGTGGGTGTACGTCCTCCATCAAGTCTTTCGCAACATTGAATCCAATTGGTTACCCCTTTTTTGTTGACTTCCCCAATTAAATATTGATACAACACATAACAATTTGATACAAGATTAATGATAATAACTGTAGCATATGATGTGTAAAATTTTTATCAGACGGTGAATATATAATCGGGAAATAACAAATAAGAGAGCTGATTTGAACTCATGTAAACATGAAGTGCACAAACATTTCAAGATTAGATACATTTGAAAGCATTTCAGCAAGAACCCAGAAATTCATGTCACTAATAATAAATTATTAGTCTATACTTTGAGTGTGGAATACTAAATAACATTGCAGTTATTGTATGATCTGGTGCTTCACCCACCGTTGTCTCCTGATGTAAGTTTCCCCCTTCTTTTGCATATATTCTTTAGCCGGAAGGATAGGCACACTCACACGCATTCACACATGCAGTCACGCATGTATGGTTATTTTTACAGTTTTACTCTAATTTCTTTACTAAATGTCTTTTTTTTTTTTTTTAATTCAACTTAAACGTTGCATGGTTACTATGTCTCCATTTGGCAAGTTAGTTGAAGATAAAATTTTTACATTGGAGTTTGTTGACTTTTTAAAAATTAATATAAATTTTGTTGATTTTTTAGAAAAAGATAAAAATTGATATGAAAAAGTACAGTTTAGTTGACTTTTTAGAACCTTATTATTGAACTTTTAAACATATACAAATACATATTTGCATAATTGAACCTTAATGATATTTAATTTTTTTAATTATTGAGTTGGGAATAAAAAGCTTTTAACAGTTTAGGAAAAAATAACCGAGTTTTGATACAACTAAAGATGATCAAAACTGAAGTTCTTTCCAGAAAATACCTCTTCTTGTCATATTCGAGCACTTCTATTTGCCTAGCGGGGTTACAATCCCACTTTCATATGTCAAAATAATAAGTTAAAAGCACTTCTTTTTCAACTTTTTTTGTAAGAAAAACCGAGACCCACAAACAAGTACCGGCTTAAAAGAAGTTTTGAATAGAAATGAGGTTTTATATCATTTTCCATCCGAATCACAATTCTTCTCTCTTTTCCACCCTTGTATGGATTTGAGTTTGTAGATCCAGTAGAATGTAATAATATATTAAATTGCTATATACAGAATAAATTCACCTCGTTTGTCTTTTATTCCCTAAAAAGATTTCTTTTTGAGCCATCCCTTAAATCCTTCTATAGGTCCAGCACCTTGGTTGAGATCTCTACAGCTATTGATAGCCTGCAAGGTAGTTACATCATTTCATCATCTTCGCCATGTAACCATCTGTGTATGAGTATTTGGCATATGTGTATCATGCTTAGGTCGTCCAGTCAATACCTTTTCTTGTTAATTGCTAATCAGTGTCAGGATTCGAATAACAATATGTATTTTAGTAGTTGTAATTTAAACTTCGTAAAGTTCGAATAAAGGTTTTTAAGTGTAACAAGAGAAATGAAAACGTCCTCTCTTTTGAATAGCAAAGCTAAATTAGCCATTTACTATTATTTTAGTGCTAAGAGGAAGAGAGAGAGAGAGGGGGAGAGACTAACAAAACATTCCCACATCACGATTACCAAAATGTTTGTTCTTAAGTTTGTCTCAAACAAATCTGAATTTCCCAGCTTCATCGACGGTGACTCTAAATCATAATTTAAAAAGAAAGATGCCTTTAATGATGGTAGTAATTCCTTGAATGAAATACTACCTAAATTGATTGGGAAAAAAATATATATATATATATATATATATTTATTCCTTTAGAATTCCTTTCTTGATCTCAGTTACTATGGGTTGCTATTTTGTGCACAGTTATTTGTTTGATGAAATACCCAAGAGAGTGGTCAAATACAAATTAGTTTTTTAATGTTCTGAATTAAGTTTCAAATTTACTAAAAGTAAAAAATAAGTTTAAAACATAAAAACATAAAAAACTGTGCGTTTTTATTAATGGTTTAAAGTTTAAGAGGTATAAACACCAATTTTGAAAATTTAGAAGGCAAAGTTACAAAATTATTAAAGTTCAATGGGTAAAAATAAATTTTATCCACATTAAAACAGACTGTACTTGTTACAATGTAAGCAATTCCATTTATTTAATTGACGGAAGGAGCAAAAATGATAACATTTCATAGTTCATAACGTATTTTATCCAGTTTTCAAAATTCAAAAACAAAATTATAAGAGCACCAAAATTTAAGAAGCAAAAATTCGGTTTCGTTTGGCTCTTGAGTTCAAACTTAAAATTTTCATCTTAGTTTTTGTCTTTTTTTGAAAAAGTTTTTGTTTTTTTCTGAAAAATTTTTTGTCTTTTTTAAAAAGTCAACAAAAATTTTCAACTCAAACTCATTCATCAAACAAACCAGAAAATTTTAACTCAGCAAACTACTCTACACAGTCAGTATTCGTAAACACGTTTTCTGTTTTAAGTATGCAAGTAGAATTGGGAACATCCTTGACACATAGAACGAGAGAACACCAATCTCCGTTAAGCTTCTTCTTCCCACTTGACTTTTGTTTACAATATAAGAGTTAAAAGGAAGTTTGTTCGAAAAACAAACTTTTTTTTTTCTTTTTGTTCTTTCCAGACACAGTTTTAAACATTGATTTGGAAATATTTGTTTGGAGGATCTAGGAATTGAAATTGAGTAGTGTTATACAAATTAGTGTAAATTTAAAATGTGTTCAAAACTTCAAAACAAAAACAAAACAAAAACAAAAACAAAACGCGCACGCACACACAAGTTGAACAGTGTTTTGATTATCTTGTTTTTTGTGATATGTGATAAAAATATCATCTTATTTCACTTTAACGTGAAAAAATAATGGACTTTTAAAATTTGAATTTTATAAAAAATAAAGAAGATAGAAAATGAGATATATTAGATTTTAGAATTTTAAAATTGAATAATGAAAACTTCACGTGGAGTTGTTGTTCCTAACAGGGGCTTAATCTCGTCACTAAAATCACACATGGAGCTTCCAAGCATGTCTGCATGAGCAAGCCCAAGATTCTCTAATCTCTCCAAGTCAAAGTTGTGGTGTTTTAACGAATTAATTAACGAACCTTGAGATCTCTTCTAATCTCAAGGCTCGTTTGGTTTATAAGAACCTATGTTTTTAGGTTCATTTTGTTTTGTTTTGTTTTTTTTTTTCTCTAAATAATCAACAAAAATTATAATTAATTTTTGAAAATTTAACTAAATTCAACGTACAGATTGGGTCTTAAATCCAATTCCAAACCCAGCTCAGGCTCACAGAAAGAAGAGAACGCATGAAATGACCAAAATAAGAGCGTTACATAAACACCGAGACCTTAATCAGTAGGGGCATTCGAGTAAAACCGTCATAGAGTTAGCCCCCAAAAAATAAAAAATAAAAAATAAATAAAAATGCTTTCAAAGAATTGGGCGGGAAAACAACTGAAGAAGGAACTCGAAGCAGAGAAGAGAAAGAGATTCTAACGAACAACTTGCAACTTGCTCTCTCTCTCCACAACAGAAATTTCAGAATCAGTTGAAAACCGTAGAGAACCCCAATGAACTGGACCCTATGTTTCCCTTTCTTTCTCTCTCTAGAAAACCACATGATCGAGAGGAGAGAGAGAGAGCCGGATTGTCAAGAAGCGAAATCTTGATCGGCCATGTCGATTCCGATAATCGAGGCGTGCAAGAAGAGGAAGAGAAAGCCGAAGATGTTCGCTTTCAACACATTCGCCGAGCAGAGCGGTCTCCCCAGTGTGGGAAGCCCATTCAGAGACAAAGTTCGGATTTTTCTTCAAGAATGCGCCGAAATCGAGGACTATCAAGTCCAGGGAATGCCCATTTGGTGTACTCTCCTCGTCCACGAGAATCGGAGCCTCATTGTCCCTCTTTACACCATTGAAGAGACCGTCCAAAACTCCCCATTGAAGCCCTACTGCGATCACTGCCGATGCACAGGTCTTGTTTCTTTATCTGGGTTTTCTTCATTGAAGAGTTTTCCCTTTCTTGTCCCCGATTCCCATCTGGGTTTTGTTAATTGAGGAGGGTTTCCCTTTTTTTTTTTTTTTTTTTTCCCGGATTCCCATCTGGGTTTTGTTCATTGTGGAGTTTTTTTTTTTCCTGTCTTTTATCTGATTCTCATATGGGTTTTGGTAATTGAAGAGATTTTTTTTTGTCCGATTTTTTCTGTGATTTCTGAACTGGAGTTGGTCTATTTCAATTTGGAGTCTTCAAATTTGGGGATTATGAGGAGCTATCTGATTTCACCTGTAATATTCAAATGATATTCATGCTTACGATAACGTGGTTTTGTCAAGAACAACATATTGTTCTTACTGTGGAGCCATAATTTCATTTCTGAACCGGGGTTTTGCTGATTAGGATGGAGTAACCATTACGTGACCAAGAGAAAATATCATTTTCTAATCCCGATAGACAGTGGATGGAACAAGCCACTAGATGAGAGCATTTTTGATGTTCAATCGCACCTTCTATACGGTCTAATTCACTGCAATGGGTTTGGGCACTTGCTCTGCATCAATGGAATCGAAGGGGGCTCGAAATACTTGTTTGGCAGGGAAGTTATGGACCTCTGGGATCGAATTTGCACAAACCTTCAAGCCCGGTAAAAACCGATAGAACACATGAATTTTACCATTCTCCTATTTCAGAACTAATTTACGAACCTGATCATGTCTATGTTTGTGTTTGTTTATTTCCATTTTCAGCAAAATAACTGTTGCAGATGTATCGAAGAAACGATCCATGGAGCTCCGTCTTCTCCATGGTGTTGCCTATGGACACCCTTGGTTCGGGAGATGGGGTTATGGTTTTTGTCATGGGAGTTTTGGAGTGACGGAGTTTAATTACAAAAGAGCAATTGAAATTCTCTGCTCTTTGGAGCTGGACAGGATCATCAAGGACTTCTCTCAAACGGAACAAGCCAAGGAGATCAAGCAGATCATTCGTCTCTACCGAAACCTGAGTGAGACCAAGCTGATAACACTCAATGACCTCCTCAAATTTATGCTCACAGTCAAGTCCCGAGCTGTTAGAAAACCGATCATGGCTGCTCCTATGAATCCATCATCCTCTTCTTCATATTCTTTGATTTCGAAGCCCTCCCCAAGAACAACTCTCCTGCAGCAGAGCACAAAGCCTTTCATGAAAGACAGTAAGCCAGCCAAGTATAAGAAATTCAGCACAGTGATTGCCAGCATGGACAGCCGGTGGCCTCCAAGAAGACTCGAGTTTGCAGCTGATGTGATTGTGGGTGCACTGAAGGAGAAGAAAGAAAGATGTCATGGCAATGGAGGAATGACTAGGCAAGACGTTCGCGATGCTGCAAGGCTCCACATTGGTGATACTGGCCTTCTAGACTACGTCCTCAAGTCACTCAACAACGTGGTTGTTGGAAACCAAATAATACGCCGAGCAGTTAATCCTGCCACCAGAATATTGGAATACACAATTCATGAAGTTGGTGACAAAGTCTCTGAAGAACAAGACATGGTCTCTAATATCCCATCTCCAGCGATGATTGCCCCAGGGGTCGATGTGTACAATGACGTGATTTTCTTGTACAAGCATGTGTTAATGGAGTATCCGAGTTCAGAGCTTGTTGAATTGGCTACTCAGATGATTTTGGACACCAAACACTTCGTCAAGGAATGGCCATTCTCAGATGAAGAAGCTCAGCTCTTGACTTTTATCTGCAGGCTTCTTCCTAGTAGTTTAGGTGATGGGATTGCTGAGATAGTGCACGTGCCACTGCACGCAACACTTTCTGACCTAAAAGATGCAGTGGAGTGCGCGTTGAGGGACACCTACTGTGCAACAGAGGGGATTGAGGTGGTGGAGTTTGATGGACTCGAGGAGATGGAAAACGGGGAGGTGTTATTCGGGACGGTGGAATCAGGCACCGAGATAAGGGTAAGGGTTCTTGGCGTTGACTCAGAGGGCGCATTGAGGCACCAAGGGGGCTGCGATGCATGGAAGGTGGTGTGCGAGTGTGGGGCAAGGGATGACGATGGGGAGCGGATGGTGGCGTGTGATATCTGTGAGGTATGGCAGCACACTCGCTGCTGTGGTATCGAGGATGCAGATACAGTACCTCCCCTCTTTGTGTGCTCTGCCTGCTGTGATTCGCTTTTACCGCAGAGGGCTGATTATGAGCCTTCTGTAGCAGCTCTTTCTGATGATTTGCTGCTTCTGAACCATCCACTTGATGACAGTTTGGGAATCGGATACTGATTTTTGGTAGAAATTAGTATGGTTAACTTGTCCAGTTTTGCTTTTTTGGTTCCTTGATTTTTTGCCCTTTTGGTTTACAGGATTTAGAACAGTATATTGCTAATTGTCATGTTGAGCTCGTTAAGAAATTCTTTGATTAAGAAACAAACAACGTTTCTTAATACTTGTAAATTGTATCACGATACACACAATTCTTTCTGTAATATAGAAATGATACCCAAATGAAGATAACCCTTTTCCTCTCCATTCCTTTTTTTTTTTTCTTCTGGATTTACTTATACGAGTAGTACTATCGCCTCTGTTCTCTTGATCTATCAATGATGTGTGTTCTCACAAATGATCTCGTTTAAGGCTAGGCACTTCACGTACATAAAATACATTCTAAACGAGTTTGGACTGCAGTTTAATCATATAGAGAATAATACTGATGATGCACTCTTCTTTTTTTTGGCATATTCTTTTCCTTGCTTGAAATCTTCTTGAAATGGAGAAAATGGTCTATCTTCAGCCCTATCAAGATGATTTTTATCGTAAATGTGAACCAATTTTTATCTTCAAAATTCTCCGTTAAGGGTAAAAGTTAATTTTATACACTAACTGTGCTGCATTAAATTGAAGTGTTCCAGAAATATAGCACTATTTGTCCTGACATCCTAGTGAAAGATATGATTTATTGTGAGAATTCCAAATCTTGATTTGACAAAGAACATGAAGATGGTAACAATTTTTTCTCGCAAAGATTGCTTGATCATTTTGGTGGACAGGTGAACAAGATTGCTCAAACATTCTCCTCAGCAAAAGAAGAGTTGGAATCACTAATCACCCCTTCCTATAAAAGAAACTAATTCAGAATCTGAGTTAAAAGCATGACGACACCCTCTAAGTCACTTTGTTGAGAAATTGTTTCAAAAGATTTCCAAATTCCACACGTCACAAGATTTTCAAGATTTTCTAGATCAAGTTGACAGTTATAACTCAAGGGGAGAATCCATGAAATGACCAAAACAGGGACGTTGAGGAGCAGGCTGTGACCTTTCCCAAAGGGGCATCATGGTAAAAACTAACGTGGCATAGTGTTTAGCTTCAAAGAATTGGGCGGGCAACAAACTACTATAACAGAATTGTGAAAGAGCTACGTCCCTCACCTTCTACAGTTCAAGAAGAAGAAAGGAGAATCAGCAGCAATGGTGATTTCACAAAAGGAATCTTGCAAGAAGAGGAAGAGAATGTCAAATCTCTTCCTTTCAGTACTTTTGGAGACAAGAGTACTCTCCCCGGAATCAGACGCCCCTTCTGGGACAAAGTTAAGATTTTTCTTCAACAATGCACAGAAGCCGAAGATTACGAAGTACATGGAATGAGCATTTGGCGTGCTCTTCTGGTTCATGAAAAGTCAGGTGTTCATAAGAGCGCCTTGTCAACAACTCCACCTCGGAGCGGTATTGTGATCGCTGTCGGATCACAGGTAATTTCTCGTCTATATTTTCTTTAGTGAGGAGTTTTTCCATTCTTTTCTTTGATTTTCCATCTGTGTTTCGTTAAATTAGGATTTTTTATCCCTGTTTCCTGTGATTTCGAGAACGTATGATATGCCCCATGTTTTTCAAGAACTGAAATAAGAGTCTCGTAACCAATATGACGTCATGTTTTCTGCGATTTCTTTGACTTCTTCTTTTGCATGCAAGAACTAGAATCGACAGTCTTATATTAAAATTATATTGATATCAAGTACAACAATGTTTTTATCAAGAACCTGACAAGATTAGAGAGAAGTAATGCTACGTTTAAGTAGTATCTCCAAGAACCATTTTCCAATGAAGTGCAACAGATGCTACATCCTTTTTTTTTTTTTTTGGTTGGAAACTTCATTATTAGTAGTCTAATTATTTTACTTTTTATCATTTTTTTCTCTTCTGATTTTTGAACTGGATTTGAACTGTCTTACTTGGATCGATAACTATTCTTGGATTCTGAGGGGGCTATGTTTTCATCTGTTGACACGCACGGCACGAGCATGCACACACACATGTTTATTAATTTGATTTCTGCAGTGAGTGTGTCATTTAGGATGGCGTAACCTTTGTGTGGCAAAGAAGACATATCACTTCATCATTCCGATTGACGAGGAATGGAACAAGAGCTCTTTGGACGAGGGTGTTTTCACTCTTAAATCTCACCTTCTATATGGAGTGGTCCACGGTGATGGGTGTGGTCATTTAGTCTGCATCAATGGAATTGAAGGTGGTTCAAAATACGTCTTCGGTAGTGAAATCATGGATTTCTGGGATCGAATCTGCACAAACCTTCAAGTCCGGTAAATAACCAAAAGAGAACATGACCTGCCCCCTCCTATTTCATAACTAATTTACCAATCTGATCATGTATATTTTTGCGTCTGTTTCCTTCCATTTTCAGCAAAATAACTGTTGAAGATGTGTCAAAGAAGAAGTCCATGGAGCTTTGTCTTCTTTTTGGCATTGCATACGGGAACCCTTGGTTCGGGAAATCAGGGTATGAGTTTTTCTCTGGGAGTTTTGGAGTGAAGGAATCAGATTACAAAACATCAATAAAAAATATTCAGTCTTTGGAGCTGGATGCTATAGTGAAGGACTTCTCGAACAGCCAACAAGGCAAAGAGATCGAGCGGATAATTTCTATGTACAGAGACTGGTGTGAAGCGAGGCTGAGGACATTCCAGGACCTGCTCAGGTTCATGCTCACAATCAAGTCCAGAGCCATCAAAAAGTCAATAACGGCTGCTTCAGCACATCTTGCATCATGTTCATCTTCAGCAAAGACCGTGGAAGACGATATTTCGGTCAAGCTGTTCAGCACCGTGGCTAGTTCCAAGTTGAAAAAGAGCTGGTGAACTCAGAGCAGACTCGAAGAAATGGCTAAACAGATCATGACGTGCTAATGGAGAAGAAGGCTAGCAACAGTTTTGAAGATGAACGAATTCCTAGGGAAGTAGTGTTTGACGCTGTGAGGCCTCAAGTTGGAGATACTGGCCTCCTAAACACTGTCCTGAAGTGGCTCAATAATGTGGTTGTTGGAAACCAAATAATTCGCCGAATAGTTATTCCCACTACCAGAAAATTTGAATACACAATTGATGAAGTTGGTGAAAAGGTCTCCGAAGAGGAAAAAATGGTCTCAATAGTCTACAATGATGTACTTTTCTTGTACCAGAATGTTTTAATGGAGTATCCACGTTCAGAGCTTGTTAAATCTGCTACTCGAACCATTCTGGGCAGCAGGCACTTCATCAAAGATTGGCCATTGGGAGACGAAGAAGATCATGAGTTGACTTTCTTTTGCATATTAGATGATGATAAATCAGAAGCTGGTGTGACTGTGCGATTGCAAGAGTTCACAGAATTTTTGAACCTGAGATGTGGGGTGGTGGATGCTTTTTTGAACACTTATGATATTCCGCATGTTCCCAAATTTGAGATTGTTGGACTTGAGGGGTTGACCAACCAGGGGTAGCTGTCTGGGAAGGTGAAATCAGGTGCGGAGCTAAGGTTGAGGAGTGAGGGCTTGGTGGGTCTGTTGAAGCGCCATGGAGATTTCAAAAAGCGGGATGTGGCGTGCAAGTGTGGGGCGAGGGAGGACGATGGAGAGCGTTTGATGCAATGCATAAGTTCTGATTCTTGGCAGCACAGACGCTGCCACAACATTAAGGACACGGAGAATGTGCCTCATCTATGCACAAGCTGTTCGATGAATTCGACTGATCATGAGTCCCCTGAAGATGCTCTTTCTGATGATTTTCTGCTTGTCGGTTTTGAAAATTTGATTAGATTTTGATGCAACTTAATAAATGTTAGTCTGTCACTTGCTTTTTTGATTTTTTGCTTAACGGTCTACAATAGAGAACAGCACATAGATAATTTTCTTGTATTGAATGATGATAATTTTGTTCAGTGACCAAAAAAAAAAAAAAATTTTTTTTCTGTTAACACTTGTAAATTGTCTATCGATGATGTTCCCAATTACAGATGCATAAGTAAAACAAAAATGAGTTTAAGATACTGAGTAAGTACAGTAGTTTGATGAGTTAAAAATTGTAGACTACCACGCTTTTCTCTGTATAATCCTCATGTTAATTTGATTTTACTGACAATAATTTTTCTGCACATAAATTAATGCTTTAATTTGAGTTTATTCTTCTCATGAAAATTTGATCATGATGATCTTGGTCATGGAGGTGGAGACATAATTGCTATTCAGAATGTTAGACCAAAATTTTGATCAATGATTTCTTGATCAGCAAGTAAGAATCTAATCTCACTGTTTTGGTCAAAGGAATGGATGCACTATCCTAGTTGATTTCTCTCAGTATTCTCAACAGAAACTGTCCTAGTTGAACACGTCATGGGAAAGGAGAAAATGAAGGGATACTTTTTTCATCTGGGATTTTATATAACCTCTTATTTGTTTCTCTATTTATGTCACTCTAATAATAAAATGACACATGTGTAATTAACATAATTTTTTTTATTGATTTGATAATATGTTATAATTAAATATACATCTGTAATTAATTTGTCATAATATTATTGGAGTAACATTAAGCAGACAAAAATAATGGAACATGGAGCTGGATCGTTTTTTACCCCCTAAAAAGACATTGTGAAATTCCACACTTAGATAAAACACATGGATATTTCTACAATTGTCCCTTTATTTTCGATTTTTTTTCCATAATTACTGATAATTAATTATTTTTACAATTTTAAGCTCCATTTGGCATTCAATCCCAAATCAAAATTTTCATATCAGTTTTTATCTTTTTTTAAAATGTTTTTTATTTTTTCTGGAAAATTTTTTTTATCTTTTCTAAAAAGTCAATAAAAATTATTGTTGAAATTTAAAATTTTCAACTCAAACTCGTTCATATAATTAGCTTTTAATCTCTTCCAATCAGTCACGTCAGTCATTAAGTTAGATTTTTCCAAACTTTTTTTTTTTCATAAGCATTAATAACCACTTTTAAATAACCAGGAAGATGAATTGCGATCACGTCAATAATTAAGTTGAAATATATATACATATATATATAATATTGTAATTTTTAAAATTGGACATTTACAAAAGTAAACCTGTTTTTTTTTTGTTTGTTTGTATATTGATATTCGATGAGTGGAAGGGAGTTAAATATTTTTAAAAGATAAAATAAAGTATCTTTGACTTTACGAATTAGATTTATTTTCAAATGGGAAATTAGATTGGCTTTAAGTTTTAGTTCCTATAAATACGAAACTTTTTGTTAAGTTTATTTTTTTAAAAAAAAAAGTGCACTTTTTTTTTTCTTGGCAAAAAATGGTGCATTATATGAATCCCTGAAAAAGTCAAATTAAATTAATTTTTGCGACCAAGACTCAGACCTTCGTTTCAGGTAAGCCTTACCGAAGCTTTGTCCAGCAAAAATCCGTGCATGTTGGTGTCTGGTGCCGTTAATATTTCTCAAGAATGAACCTTGAAAAAAAAACGTGTGAAAAAACATGATTTTATTGGTTATTAGTTGACATGGTAAAGCACTTTTTTGGGTTTTTTTTTTCAGAGTTGTTTTTTTTTAATTATATAATTTGTTATGTGTCTAGAATCTTTGGTGTTTCTCAATTTTGAAGTTTAAGGGAAAAAAAAGTGTGAAAATTTGAGTCCATATCTAATATCCCACTTTCTTGTCTCAAGTATTGTCTTCTCAAAAAAGTTTTGATAGTTAATCAATTTGTTTAAGAATTTTATTTATTTAATATTTATTATGTGGCTAAATAATATGATACTATTGGGGGATATGAAAAAGGAAATTTGGGACGGTAAATCTCTACTGAAAATTTTTTTGTTCCTCCTCTTTTAAGTGACATGGTTGAGTGTTTATCGTTTTAGTTTGACAACTCTCTTAGGCATTCTATCCGACATATAACTGTGCAGGAAATTACAACCCATAACTTCGCAACTAATTTTTTGAAAAAGAAAAAAAAAAGATTGATTAAGCATAAATGTTTTATTATTCTTTTTTTTTTTCATTTGATTTAAATTTAGCTTTGTTCACATCATAGTGACTGAGATCAAGATAGGAAACTCAAAAGGAATTAATTAATATATATTGTTTTTCTCTCATCAAATTTTAGGAGTAATTATCATCATTATTAGGATTGTTTTATTTGGAATTTTAAGTGTTCTTTCTTATTAAACTAGGAAAATGGAGTTACTTTTGAATCAGAAATTGCTCCAGGTTTTGTAGGTTTCAGTAAATAAGAAATTTGTTTGTTAATGAAGTTCATTTTGCGGAGGTTGAGGTCTTAGAATCGGCAAAATCGTACGTTACATATATCACTCTCCCTCCCTTCACCTAGAAGTACCATGATGAGAAGAAAGCGAACATCTCAAGCCCAAATCTGCAACACAGATGGACATATTCGAAGATCCATAATGGATCTTCCGACGGAGGTCATTGTCGAGATTCTTCTGAAAATCCCATCGAAGAGCGTTATCTCGTGCAAGTGCGTATGCAAGAGTTGGCGTGTTCTTATTTCGAACCCTCAATTTGTCAAGGCACACTCGGCGCAAGCAAATGCCTCTCTTTTCGTTTGCCACGAGAGGAGCTTGTACCTGATGGAGCGACCTGAAGATGAGTTCGAGGATGATCGTGGTACCACGCTCCCCTTAAACCCCGACACCGAACTCAAGATTCCACTTCGCAGCACCCATGTTGTGCCCAACGATAGCCAAGATCACGACGATCGTCCCAACATGTGTAACTTAAGGCCAGAAAATCGTAGTTACCGTATTTTGAATTCATGTAATGGCTTGGTTTGCTTGGCTGGACCACTGTACGAGCCTGTGGCTGTTTGCAACCCGATCACGGGAGAGTTTCTGACACTTCCAAGGCCTTATGTTAGTGCAGTCCATCTGAAAAATTATGTGGTTTCTAGATTTTCTGGTCTTGGTTTCAGCCCGAAGCACAATCAATACAAGGTTTTTAGAACATTTGCTCGGATTGAAGAGGACCCCTTTAGGTGGCGTTTTACTTGTAAAGGTATATTCGGCGAGATACTCACTCTTGAGAAAGGTTCATCATGGAGGGGTGTTGGCAGTGCTCCCGACGCATCACTACAACTCCACAGCACAATACCAAGCATCTACTGTCTCACCTATATTCGTGGCGCTCTTCATTGGCTTTCTTCCATGAATTCTATTGCTTACATTGATTTGGACACCGAGAAGTTCAACTTCCGATCAGGCCAAGTATGACCATCGGTGTCTTGGAAAGTTGCCTGTGTCTATGTGATTGCCCTACTTATACATGTATGCATATCTGGCTAATGAAGGAATATGGGCTCAGCAACTCTTGGACAAAATTTCTTTCGATAAACCTTTTTTATAACCCCGGATTCCATTTTTGTGATTGTCAACCTTTAATTAGTTACTCTAGTAAGGGAACTCTAATCATGTTTCATTGTCCTAGCAGTGAACTAATTTACTATCACGATGGACTCCTCGAAATCAAAAGTTTTGAAGGAGTTTGTTACCCCTCTCGGTTTGAATTCCAAGCTGTTGCCTTTACCCCAACCTTAATTTCGCTCAGAGATGTAGTGGAGAAAGTGAGTTCAAGGTATTGACGAACATTATTGTTTCCCATGTTTTCTTACTCATTTTTTTCTCTTCAAAAAAAAAAAAAAAAAACCACTATTCTACTTATTATTATATTGCTAATCTTTCATGCTTACAGTAGGTTACTTGTTTTATTTCAGCTATTAACAAGGCGGCCCGGCGATGCTCCTGCTGCATATGTTGATGAAGCTGAGAAATTCAGATTTGTTTGAGGCAGATCACTTGAGGACCAAAAAAAAAAAAAAAAAAAAAAAAAAGGAAAAAAGAAACATTCTGGTTCTATTTTAAAGTGGTAAAATCATGATGAAGGAATGTTTTGGAAGTCTTCTTCTTCGTTTGCTTTTTTGTTTTTTGTTTTTTGTTTTTTTTGTTTTTTTCCCTCTATTAGTATGTTGCTAATTTAGCACAAACATTTTCCAAAAATTGTTTTACCCCAGCTCTCTTAAAAAATGATGCAAAGTCTTCATCAGGCAGATGCCCAATGCACCACTGAAATTTGTTAAAAGAAAAAAAATAAAAATAAAGAAGTAATCTAAACGGATAGTAAAAGACAATAACAAACCTTCAGATAAGGTAAATAAATACGGCTAAAAACTTATTTCTTTATATATCTTGAAACTCTGTTATTTTTTAACATGAAGTTTATTTTTAACTGGTCATGTTATTTTATTTAAAAAGAAAATAGCTTGATTTCATAAGTACTACATTTATGTGAAAAATATTGTATTTATTCATTGAATATGTAAAAGGGTATTTTTGGTATTTTTAATTTATGGTAAATAAGTTATTTATATGTGACAATCATCAATCTGATTATTTGAATACCACAATTTATTGTATTTGTCCATCTCGTCTGATTCGCCCTCTAATCTTATCAATTGATAAAGTTATAATGTTGTAGCAAGGGTAAGAATCAAAATAAAAAAAGAAATGAAATTGAAACCTAACAAAAAATTTTCAATTTAAATTTACAACAACTAGAAAGAGAAACGACAACAAAAATTCAAACATCATCAAAAGGATAAACATGTGAATGACATCTATTACTAATTATACTATATTTAACATTTAAATATCAACTTCATTTTCGTCGCTGTCCTGCACTAGAGTGAATCACTTATCAACATTAACTTTTGTCGTTATTGTGGGACTATCACGTGACAGTCTTATTACCCGTCACGTAATTAGTTATTAATTATCACTGTGAAAATTTCATTTTATTTGATTCTATTTTTACTTTATTTATTCATTCATCAACCAATATATATATACACACACACGCACACATACAACCTTCTAATTGCAATAGTGGAGCAGGTTAGTCAATGCTCCAGACAGGACAAATTGCAAGGCTGCCCTGTAGAGTAGTCAACATGGGGCATTGACTATTTCTATTAACACCCAGGTCTTCCTTTGGAGCTGGGAAATATATATTCATTACTATATAATAAGGTCTTCATGCCAAGAGTTATCAGTAATTGGTCTTAATTTTTGTCATGACAATGTGTGAGAAAGATAGATATAAAAGAAAGAAGAAACAGACAAAGACGAGATGGAAGAAAAATCTCTCTAGATCTCTATCTTTTCTTTCTTTTCTTTTCTTTATTTTTATCTCTCTTTCTTAGCTTCGCAACTTCATGGAAGGTGGGAGGTCGTCCACCATCAAGTCTTTCAGAACGGTGAATCCAAATTGACTATACCTTTTTAGTTGACCCCTTTGTGTTTCCCCAATAAAACATTGATAAAACTCGTTAGAATTTGATACATTAATACTAACTCTAGCATATGATGTGTAAAATTTTAATCAGACGGCCAATATACAACAGGGAACACAATAAATGGAACAGCAGATTTGAACTCATATACACATAAAATACATAAATATTTCAAGACCAAGAAATTCGTGTTCCTAAATTAAGTCACTAAATTAATATTTTGATAAATTATTAGCCTATACTATGAGTGTGGAGTAGTAAATAATATTACTAAATAATATTGCAGTTATGACAGTATTTTATAAATTTTTAGTGTCGTAAACATTCAACAAAGTGAAAACGTTTGTGTCCACATTCGAAGATGTAGCTACTAGCTAGCTTTGCATTCCACGCCCCAACAAGTAAGTTGAAGACTTTTCACACGAAAAAACGTGTGAAAAGTCAAAGAACAGAAACGTGGATCACAAACGTTTCACTTTATTTGAAGGATTTCCTAGCAATTCAATGAAACTAGTAAAATGACATATTAAACTCAAAGATTGTCAAGTATCAATTTCTTCACATTTGCTAAATGCTAGTAAGTCGCAGCCATGAACTCCTCCACTTCCATCTCCATTGCAGTAGCATGGGCTACCTTCGCCTTCTCGTTTATGCTTCCCAACGCGCAAAACATGTTTGTTCTAGTCACAGCTTCTGAGGCAGAACTTCACTCTCTGCTCCGAACCGGGTGGTGGACCGACGAGCACATCCACTACACAAGCTACTGCCACTGGCCAGGTATAACATGCAACCATGCTGGAAACATTACCAGAATTTCGCTAAGCGGAATGTATACACTCGTTGGGGAAAGCATTCCAGAAGAGATAGGCAATCTTTCACAGCTCACACACCTTGACCTCTCGAAGAATCGTCTGACGGGTGAGTTACCTCTTTCACTTACCAAACTCTCCCAATTGGCCGTGCTTGATCTTTTCAATAATCAGATCAGCGGTCCAATTCCTCAAGAATTGGGCGGTTTGAAGAATCTGGTGGCTTTGAACTTGAGCCGGAATTCCTTCAGAGGTCCAATCCCTTCAGCCATCGGTCATTTGACCAACCTCACTTATCTACATCTGTCAAACAATTATATTGAGGGCCGACTGCCTCCTTCACTTTCGCAGCTTACCCGTTTAGAGGAACTCGGCGCCTCTTCTAATCACATAGATGGTAACATACCTGTAGATATAGGAAAGCTCAAGAATTTAGTTTCACTTGACCTATCCAAGAACAAGCTCAATGGAACACTGCCTTCCACTATGGGTCAGTTAAGCCAATTAGCTTTTCTATTCCTTTTCTCGAACCAAATTAGCGGTTCCCTTCCTTCATCTTTGGGTCATTTAACTAGTCTGTCCATACTGGACATTCATTCAAACCAAATCAATGGCTCCATCCCTATGGAGTTCGGGAATTTGAAGAGTTTGACATGTTTGGACCTATCTGATAACAATCTATCAGGAATCATACCTGCTCAACTTGGCAACTTACCGAAGTTGGCCAACTTGAAACTTTCCTTCAATTCTTTACGGGGTCCGATAGAAGATGTGTTTGTCCATAAATTTTCAGCCGGTGCGTTTACTGGTAATGATAATTTATGCAGCGACAGCACAGGTTTCTTCCCAAGATGCTCTAGGTTTAACATCGCAGTAGTTGTTCTTCCCATCTCAATCTTTCTTGTCATCCTTTTTGTTGGGGTTCTATTTTGTAAACTATTTTGGCTTACTAATCAAAAAGTCCAACCAGCAAACAAAGCAACAAAGAATGGTGACATATTTTCAATATGGAACTATGACGGAAAAATTGCATACGCAGACATCGTGAAAGCAACCGAAGATTTTGACGGCAGATACTGCATTGGAAGAGGTGGTTATGGCATTGTCTACAAAGCACAACTACCTAGTGGCAAAACAATTGCCTTAAAGAAGCTTCACAGCTCCGAGGCTGAAAATCCAGCTTTCATAAAGAGCTTCACCAATGAGGTAAAAACGTTGACCAAGATCCGTCACAGAAACATTTTGAAACTTCATGGATTCTGTTTTCACAAGAGATGCGTGTTCTTGATATGCGAGTACATGGAAAGAGGAAGCTTGTTTTCTTTCCTTAGAGACGATGTGAAGGCTGCGGAATTGGATTGGAGTAAAAGAGTAAACATCATCAAAGGAACAGCTCACGCGTTGTCTTACATGCATCACGATTGCACTTTGCCAATCGTTCATCGCGATCTGACAAGCGCTAACATTCTGTTGAACTCGGAGCTCGAAGGATTTGTCTCCGATTTTGGGACATCTAAACTGCTGGATCCAGATTCCTCTAACAAAATTACCATGCTTGCTGGGACCTACGGCTATATTGCTCCTGGTAAGTTGATTCTTAGCTCATTCTTATCCTTTGGTCACTTCAAATAAAAGCACTTACAAGAGTACCTCTCTGAAACCACCAAAAAAAAAAAAAAAAGCAAAGGGAAAATATTGCTTTTTCTAATGGTTCAACTTTTGTGTGTGTAGAGCTTGCCTACACCATGGTTGTAACAGAAAAATGCGATGTGTATAGCTTTGGGGTGGTGGCGCTTGAAACGTTGATGGGGCGGCATCCAGGAGACCTATTATCAACCTTATCAGCGTCATCATCTTCGTCGCCAGCTCAAAATATAGTGCTGTGTGAAGTATTGGACCAACGCCTGCCACCACCGACAAATCCCCGTGTTGCACGTGACATTGTTCTTGTGGCTATGCTGGCATTTGCATGCATAAATGCTAAACCGAGGTGTCGACCAACAATGAAGCAGGTTTCTCAACAACTTCTTGCTCGCAAAGGACTCTTAGCCAAGCGTTTTAGTGACATTTCACTGGGGCAGCTCATGATCCCAGAAGTGTATCTAGATGTTGCTGACAATTAGGCCCGTATAACGAAGAATCAGTGCTGCTTCATCAGCTAGGATCTATCGTGTCTTTGGCTTCAGTCATTGTGGATCCATATAATTATTATATTCTGAAAGCTCCTCTGCTTCCACATATATATATATATATATTTATGTATATTTTTTTCTTATATTATTCATCTTCTTATATTGCAAAACTAACAAAGCCTTGATGATATGGCTGCAGCTAAAATTGTTTTTTTTTTTTTTAAGATTGTAGTTTTTGTATTTTCATTTTCCCAAAATACGAAAGTTGGTTTTTATTCATTCATTTTAATTTTGAGCAGGATTTGAATATAGGAATAATATATTGAGCAATGAAAAAGGGGATAGAACAGAAACAAAGAGAGTTGCTCTGCTCCTTAAAACAGAGCAGCCTTTACTTACTCCTTAAAGATTGTAGACTACCGCGCTTCTTTTCTACAGAATCCTCCCAAAAGGGTTAATGTTAAATTTGATTTTACTGACAATAATTTTCGGCGCATAAATTAATGCTTTAGTTTGAGGTTATTATTCTCATGAAAATTTGATCATGACGATCTTGATCTTGGAGGTGGGGACATAATTGCTCTTCAGAATGTTAGACCAAAAATTTGATCAATGATTTCTTGATCAGCAAGAAAGAGCCTAATGTCATTGTTTTTGTCAAAGGAATGGATGAAGTACATCTTAAAACTCCCGATATTCCCGTCAAAAGCTATCCTAGTTGAACACATCATGGAAAATAAGGAGAAAAATGGAGGGATACTTTTTTTCATCTCGGATTTAGTTCATATATCCTCTTATTTGTGTCACCGTTTATGTCACCTAATAATAATATAAAACATGTGTAACTAACATAATCTTATTATTGATTTGATAAGATATTATAATTAAATATATATTTTTAATTGACGTGTCATGATATTATTGAAAGAATATGAATTGAAGATGAATAAGGAGACACAGGAGTTTGATCCATTTTTTTGCCCCCTAAAAAGACAATGTGAAATCCCACACTTAAATAAAACACATGGTTCTTTCTACAATTGTCCCTTTATTTTTCAATTTTTTCCATAATTATCTATAATTAATTATTTTTACAATTTTATTTAGCTTTTAATCTCTTCTAATCAGTCACGTCATTTAGTTAGATGTTTCCAAAGCTATTTTTTTTTCATAAGCATTAATGACCACTTTTAAATAACCAGAAACATGAATTGCGATCACGTCAATAATTAAGTTGATATATATATGTATACATATATATATATATTTTGTAATTTTTAGAATTTGACTTTTACAATAGTAATCCTGTTTTTAATATATTGATATTTGATGAGTGGAAGGGAGTTACATATTTTTAAAAGATAAAATAAAGTATCTTTTTCTTTTTTAATAAATAAAATAAAGTATCTTTAACTTTACGAATTAGATTTATTTTCAAGTGGGAAATTAGATTCGCTTTAGTTTTTAGTTCCTATAAATACGAAACTTTTTTTTAAGTTTATTTGAAAAAAAAAGGTGCATTATTATTATTATTATTTGCCAAAAATGGTGCATTATATATATCCCCGTAAAAGTCAAATTAAATTAATTTTTGCGACCAAGACGAAGACCTTCGTTTCAGGTAAGCCTTACCGAAGCTTTGTCCAGCAAAAATCCGTGCATGTAGATGTTTGGTGGCGTTAATATTTCTCAAGAATGAAGCCTTGAAAAAAAAAGTGTGAAAAACATGATTTTTTTAGTTATTAGTTGACATGGTAAAGCACTTTTTTGGTGTTTTTTTTTTTAATTATATACTTTTTTATGTGTCTAGAATCTTTGGTGTCTCTCAATTTTGAAGTTTAAGAAAAAAAAAAAAGTGTAAATTTGAGTCCATATCTGACATCCCATTTTCTTATCCCAAGTATTGTCTTCTCAAAAATGTTTTGATAGCTAATTAATTTGTTTAAGAATTTTAATTATTTAATATTTTTTTATGCGGCTAAATGACATGACACTATTGGAGGACATGAAAAAAGAAACCCGGGATGCATTTGAAAATTTTTATTTGTCCTCTTTTAAGTGACATGGTAGAGTGTTTATTGTTTTCGTTTGACAACTCTCTTAGGCATTTCATCAAACAAATAACTGTGCAGGAAATTGCAACCCATAACTTCGCATCTCATTTTTTGAAAAAAAAAAAAAAAAAAAAGATTAAGCATAATTTTTTTTTTCGTTTGATTTAAATTTAGCTTTGTTCACATCATGGTGACTGATATCAAGATAGGAAACTCAAAAGGAATTAATGTATATTGTTTTTCTCTCATCAAATTTAGGAGTATTTATCATTATTTTTAGAATTGTTTTATTTGGAATTTTAAGTTTTCTTTCTTTTTAAACTATGAAAATAGAGTTACTTTTGAACATTCTGGTTCCCTTGTAAAGTGGTAAAATCATGATGAAGGAATGTTTTGAAAGTATTCTTCTTCTTTGTTTTTTCCTCTGTTAGTATGTGACAAATTTAGAACAAACATTTTCCAAAAATTGTTTTGCCTTTGCTCTCTTAAAAAAAGACACAAAATCTTCATCAGTCAGATGCCCAACGCACCACTGAACCCATATGATATCCTATCTCCCTGCTTCTGGATCGAACTCCTACATCCGAAAGAGAGAAACGGCATGTAAACTTCAACTTAAATAATAATAATAATAATAATAATATATAAGTAAACGAATAAATAAATAAGAAAGCAGGGAAAAAAAAAAAAGAAAACATTTTCAGATTTTCACTCATTTAATTTTCATAAAACATTTTCAAAACTCCAACTCTAATTGGTATTCCAAACACTCCCTAAAACACTCGTATTGTATTAGGAAACAGGGAAAGACCACACATTAAATCAAATAATCACAATCCACCAAAAAAAAAAAAAAAAAAAAAAAAAAAAAAAAAAAAAGAGGAGGGATAATGGAAACTGGTAAGGATAAATCCCCACTCAAATTTGTTAAAAGAAAAAAAAAAAAAAAGAAAAAAAGTAAAGAAGTTCACAAACCCGTCTAAATGGACAATAAAAGACAATAGAAACTTTCAAAGAAGGTAAATAAATCTAACTGAATATTAATTTATCTATACATCTTGAAACTCTTTAGTTTTTGAATATGAAGTTTATTAGTAACTGGTCATGTTATTTTATTTTAAAAAGAAAATAGTTTGATTCATAAGTACTAAATTTATGTGAAAAATATTGTACTTATTCAACAACTATGTAAAAGGGTAGTTTTGGTATTTTAAATTTATGGTAAATAAGTGATTTATAGGTGACAACCATCAATCTGATTATATAAATATCACAATTTGTTGTATCTGTAACAAAGATAAGAATCAATATAAAAAGAGGAACGAAATTAAAACCTAAGGAAAAAAATTTTCAATTTAAATTTAAGACAATTAAAAAGAAAAACGACAACGAAAATTCAAACGGCATCAAAAGGATAAACATCTACAATCAGAAATACAAGCGACGGGAGAATGAAAAGCAACAAAGACTAAAAACCAAAAAACGACAACAAAAGTGTAACATAGCAACTCGTGATGAAACAACATAAACTTGAGAATGACATCTATTGCTATTTTTTATTTTTATTTTTTGGTATTGACAAGAAAAACACACATAATTCTCACGAGACAGATCGACCATAAGGACCTTCAAAAAAAGGAATCAAGTGGACCCTATTAAATTATAACTTCTAGACAATAGTTGATTAAAAGAAAACTTATGGGCACTTCTATACCATTCAAAATCCTTACTCCACACTGATGTATGACTCTCCAAGTAGCTACTAGTTTTATTACTAATTATACTATATTACATTTAAATATCAACTTGATTTTCGTCGATGTCCTACATTAGAGCAAGTCACTTATCAATAATAATTTTTCTCGTTATTGTAGGGCTGTCACATGACAGTTTCATCATCTATCACATAACATGTCAATAATTATCATGTGAAGATTTTATTTTATTTTATTCTATTTGTACTTTATTTCATTTTTACTTTGTTTATTCATCGGCCAATTTATATAAAAAAAAACTCCTATTGCGATAGTGGACCAGATTATTAAATGCTCCAGACAGGAAAGATTGCGAGGCTGCCCTGTAGAATAGTCAAAATGGCGCATTAACTATTTCCATTGAACCCCCCAAGTCTTCCTTTGGAGCTGGGAAGTCGTGTGCGTAAATATTCATTACTATAATAAGGTCTTTACGCCAAGAGTTATCAGTAATTGGTCTTGAGTTTTGTCATGAAAATGTGTGAGGATGATAAATATATATATATATACATATATATTGGATAAAACACAAAGACAAACACAATTTCTCATGAATAGATCGACCACAAGAGGAAGATAAATATAAAAAAGGAAGAAACAAACAATACAATATGAAAGAAATCTCCTTATATATATCTTTTTTTCTTTCTTTTCTTCTTTTTTTTCTTTTTTTCTTTTTAATCTCTCTCTTTCTTAACTTTGCGACTTCATGGAAGGTGGGAGGTCGTCCACCATCAAGTCTTTCACAACGATGAATCCAAATTGGCTATCCATTTTTAGTTGATCCCTTTGTGTTTCCCTAATAAAACATTGATATACTGGTTAGAATTTGATATATTAATACTAACTCTAGTATGTAATATGTAAAATTTTAATCGGATGGCTGATATATAACCGGGAATATAACAAACTAGACAACAAATTTGAACTTATGTACACGTAAAGTACACAAATATTTCAAGACGATGGAATTAATGCCCCAAATTAAGTCGCTTAACTAATATTTTTGATAAATTATTAGTCTATACTATGAGTGTGGAATACTAAATAATATTTGCAGTTATGACAGTGTTTTAGAAATTTTAGTTGTCGAAATCATTCAATAAAGTGAAAACGTTTGTGTCCACATTCAAAGATGTAGCTAATTCCACGCCCCAACAAGAAAGTTGAAAACTTTCTACACGTTCCTAGTAATTCCATGAAACTAAAATGACATTTGTCAAGTATCAATTTGGTCACATTTGTTAAGCGCTAGATGCAGCCATGAAGTCCTTCACTTCCATCTCCATGGCAGTAGCATGGGCTACCTTCGCCGTCACGTTTATGGTTCCGACCGTGCAAAACATGTTTGTTCCAATGACAGCTTATGAGGCAGGACTTTACTCTCTGCTCCGAACTGGGTGATGGACCGAGGAGCACATCCACTACATAAGCTACTGCGACATGGCCTGGTATAACATGCAACCATTCTAGAATTGAAAGAGAGATAAAATTTGATGTTGAGTTGAAAATTTGAAATCCAGATAGTTAAATATCATTTGGAAATGTTGTCTTAGACAGACATAGTAAAACTCAAAAAAAAAAAAAAAAAAGGGGAAAAAAAGGAAGAAAGAAAGAGAAAGATTACGAGATTTTAATTATAAAAAAAGAATTAATAGCTAAATAGCATTTTTAAAGAAATTTTTTAATAAAAAAACCGAAGTTTTTAAAAATTAATTAAAAAGTCTTTTTTTTCCTTAAAATGATTAATTAATTTTCTTAAATAATCAATTAATAATTGACCATATAATAGTCAATTACTAATTAACTATAACATAAATCATCAAATTTCATAATCAATCATTAATTAATCATTAACTAATCATCTAATTTAATAATCAATAATTAATTAACCATTAATCAAGTACTGATTGATCAAATATTAAAAATGACAAATATTTCTTAACTTAAAAAATTAAGTCATTTTATAAGATTAAGAGACTAAAAAAAGGTCACTTAATCTAATTTAAAAAAAAAAAAAAAAAAAGGTGTTTTGCAATAGAAAGAAACCATACACTCTTCTTCTTGTTCTGGTTCCGTAATTTCCAACCTTCATTATCAAATTGGAATTGAGCAAGTCAAGTAGCTTTACTATACCACTGTATATGATGTGAAAGAAAGTGGTTCTCCTGGAACGAAATTTCCTGGATTTTTACTAATCAATGATGTACTTCGGACTATAATAATAAACAATTACAAGCAATGCGTGCCGTGTAGTAATGTCAAATTGCCGGTCTGGTCCGATCCAACCCATTAATTTTGAATTCGTTAGTACTTCATGCCGTGGGCACCGACTCATTTAATAGATGTGATGGGTTCTGTTCATTTTTTATCCATAGCATCAAGCATAGTCCATGATCTGTTTGTAAACCTATTGTATTCTTAACATACTCGTGTTTTAATGTTAAACATTAAAAAGATTGATCTTTAACAAAACCAAAAAATATTACAAAAGACAAAATCAAATATTTAAAACCTTATCAAGTAAAAGTTCAAAGAAGATGGAATCTTAATGAGAAAAAGAAAAAAACACCACAAGTTTTATGTGAAAATTATTAAAATATCATATAAAAAAGTAATAATGTCGCATCATTTTTGTATCTCTTGTTATGCTTGAGCTTGTACCATATTCTAAACGTGTCACGTCTTTAATGTACTTCGTGTCAAAAAATCATGTCAAGTACGACCCATTTAATTAAACGAATCAGATTAGACTCATCAAACAATCATATCGCATTAGTGCTTTTTAGTGCTGGTGTACTAAGCTCTTCCCATTTTCACATCTCTGGTGTCCTATTATTGATTTACACCAATATATTTATTTATCTAAAATTGTAATTACGCAGCATGAAATGCGCATACGTCTTTTTTTTTTTGGTGACTTGTACACATGTATTGGTCCCCTAGAAGATGGCAGGCGTTTGTGATAAGAAAACGGGGAGAGCACGATGTCCTCCACTTACATTTCCATTTTTGCAGTATTTTTTTGATGGTGAAATCGCATACGAGGAGAGGACATCAGAAATGCAACAGAAGACTTTGACATTAGATATTGCATCGAAGTAGGCGGCCATGGCACTGTCTACAGAGCACAATTGCGAGACGGAAAACTAGTTGCGTTGAAGAAACTTCACAGTTCTGAAACCAAAGAACCGGCTTTAAGAAAGAGTTTTGCAAATGAAGTGAAAACTTTGTCCGAAATACGGCACATAAACATTGCAAAACTCCACGGGTTCTGTTTGTACATGGAAAAAGGAAGCTTGTTTTCTGTCGTGCGAAATGATGCGGAGGCTGTGGAGTTGGATTGGAGCAAGAGGACTAACATCATTAAAGGAACAACTTATGCATTGTCTTACATGCATCATGATTGCGTCCCTCAAATTGTTCATCGTGACGTAACAAGCAACAACATTCTTTTGAACTCTGAATTAGAGGCTTGTTTGTCTGCTTTCGGCACAGCTAAGCAACTTGATCCAAATTCCTCTAATCAGACCATACTTGCTGGTACTTACGGATATATTGCTCCCGGTTAGTTAATCCTTCAATTGTGTTCATTTTTTTTTTCTTCTTCTAGATTTTGTTGTTCCATATTTTAATAGTCGCAGTACATCTTAATAAATTATAACATAAAATCCTTCAATGTGTTGTGAACGTAGAACTTGCGTACACCATGGCTATAAGTGCAAAATGTGATGTATATAGCTTTGGAGTGGTTGCACTTGAAACACTAATGGGAAAACATCCAGGAGAATTGTTGTCTTGGTTATCATCACCATCATCTGCATCATTAGCTCACAATATGAAGCTTACCGAAATATTGGACCAACGCCTGCCACCGCCGGAAAATCGCCTCGTTGCACGTGATGTGGTTCTTGTTGCCATACTGGCATTCGCATGTCTTAATGACAAACCAAAGTGTCGACCGACAATGAAGCAGGTTTCTCAGCGTCTTGCCCGCAAAGGATTATTAGCCAAGCGGTTGAGCGATCTTTCACTGGGGCAGCTCATGATCCCAGAAGTCTATCTAGATGGTGAAAGTGAGACCGGTGTAGCTGAAACTTAATATTGTTCTGGCACTAATATGTGTTGTCCTTGGATTTTTTTTCTTTTAGAATAATGTTGTACTTGGATTTAGTTTTCCCATAGAACAATGGTTGTTGTGCCAAACATTATGTAAGCAACTTTTTTTTTTTTTTTTTTTTTCCTTATAACGTCTAAAACTATTAAAGCTAAAATATGAACAACATGTGATTTTGCTTTATAATTCTACTACTTTCATGAACTATAAATTTCTAGAGGTTCACTTTATAGTTAACATACTGATGTTTCTATTTTGTTATCCCATTACAATGCAGATAAAATCGTCTCATTTCCGATTGAAAAAAAAAAAAAAACAATATAACAATATTTATTTTCCGATCGTTAACAAGTAATTTATATTACGTTCTTTGAAATTATATTTTATATAGAACTTTATATATGGCTGTGGTTGAGGTAGTTTTGATTTATTTATTTCAGTCAGCAGTTTTCTCAATTTCATTTCAGCTAGGGCAGTTGCTGTTTGCTTGCTCATTTTGATTTTAAGCAAGATTTGAATAAGAGGAACTTGCCTAGAGCACTAGCCTGGATCTCTTGCCCTCTCTTTCAATAATTTACAGGTGTCCCTTTTAAGTTGCTTTTGCAAGCCTGCGTCCTTGGTGATTAGAAAAGAAGGCCTGTAATGCATATTTATTACAGCAGTGCCATTCCAGCTAAACTCTGGATATTGACCTGTCTATATAGCTTTCTATTGTTTCCTCACCCTTTTTTTGAGGGATTTTCGTCTATTTTTTATTGTTGGAGTTTCCAGAAAAATTCAAGTATTGGGAGATTTTTTTTTTTATTATTTTGTTTATTTTATAAATTACCTTAAGATAAAAATGAACAAAATTTCAAGCGGTGAGAATTTCAAAATACAAACTTTAACATCCTTTGAACGCTAACTTGAGCTTCCAATATTCTATGATAACATCTTCAACAGTCTGAAAAAATCTCTCAAAAAATAGTTTTTTTTCCCCTTGAGAAAGTGTTTTTAGAATTTAAAATTTCAACAAATCATGAATTGACTATAAAGACATGGAAAAAAATTACAACGCAAAATCAGCAATTATAATTGAGGGACAGAATCTCCATTTTTTTTTAGAAGAAGGAATGAATTTCCCTTTAAAAAAAATGAATGAAAAGGGGAAAAAAAATTAGATGGGGAAAGCATTTAAAAAACACACGAAGAGGGAAAGACCGTTGAAAGAAAAAAAAAAAAAAAAAAAAGAAAGAAAAAAAGAAAAAAAAGGGGACAAAAAAAAGACTTTTTTTCTATTTATTTATTTTGAGACTGAGAATAGCAGAACAAAAAGTGCGAACTTTTTTTTCTTTCTTTCTTCTTTCTTTTTTTATTTTTTGGGAGTAGTAAATGGGTGACTGAGATTACAGAAAAGAAGAGAAAAGGAAATAATAGAGATTTTTTTTTTTTTTTTTTTTTTTTTTTTTTTTTTTTTTTTTTTTTTTTTTTTTTTTTTTTTTTTTTAAGAAAAAAAAAAATAATAAATTATAAATCTGAAGAAGGCAACGAGGAGGAGAAGAAGAACAGTATAGACCATTTATGTTTTTTAATTGAAAGAAAAAGCGACTTGGCTTTGAGAGATAGAGAATGGCACTTTCGTAATAAAGATGTAAGCAAATGTCTTTTTTAAACTGTGAAAGTCTGATCCTTTTCAGAAATATGAACATTTTGTAATAAGAAGAGTGCATAAGAGAGTGTCAACAAGTGCTCTTAGTAAAGTTAAACATTACTTAATATACTGAAAGGACGTAGAATTTTACTATTTAATAAATAGTAATTATATAGTGAATTTATGTTTCTGTTATTCAAAACAGAGGCTTTTTTTTACCAGCACAGTAAAATACCTATTTTGCCCCTCTTAGGAATGTCTGCCCACTATTCTCCGAACAGTGTTTCACTGTTCATTGTACCGTGAACAGTACTTCACTGTTTATTGTACAGTGAAACTCTATATTTCATTTTTTTCTCTCCGGCTAATAGTGTCTTGATTTTGTGTCCGATTTTTTTTTTTTGTCTTTTTAATTTTATAAGATACTTGATGTTAGTATTTTATGATTTAGTTAGATTTAGATGGATTGTTAGATTTTCCCATTACTCAATTTTCTTGATTGTTCATGCTGTGGTTTAATATTTTATTTTATTTTTGCTAATCTGTCCTTGGCATTTAATGCTTCTAAATTGTTATGCTTTGGCTGTAACTTTGTTATTTATTATAGTTCTGTTATTTGCAGTGTGATAGATTAGTTTGTCTGAGATTTTTAATATATCTAAATCTGTCATTAATATTTCTAATTTTGTTTATTTCTATAATCTGTTGTGAATTAATGTATTTTTGTCTTTATATGTGCAGAAAATTTATTGTTTCTCTCTTTTGCCGACTTTTTTTGAGAAATTTTTTCCAAAATTTTTTTTTCAGCAGATTTCCTCTTATAAATACATTTTTTCTCATTTATTATCTTATTCTCATATGTCTCCATTACTGCTTCTGCAAAACCTTCTTAACTGCTCTCCTTTGAACTTTCCTTAATTATTAACTAAAATCTTCTATTCCATTCTTTGTTATCTGCTAAAAACTAATCATTCTGACATCTTAATTTTTGTGCAAATCTACGCTTTTTATTCTGGTACTATTCTTATTTATATCTCTTAATTAGAATTTATTGTTTCTTGATTATATTATAATTATTTGCTTTATAATTATTGTTATTACTATTATAATGATGCTATGGAGGAATTACTTTTGCTACTGTGTTTTTTTTTTGTCTCCATTTCTGTTTTCCGCCCCCTGACTAAAACATTAACTTTTTTTTTTTTTGGATATTTTTTAAATATTATTGTTATTATAAGTTAGATGATTAAATTATATGATTTGGTAATTTTACTCTTTTTTTTTATTTTTGTTTTTTCTTCTCTTTACGTGCAACACACGGGCATCAGACTTGTTTTCCACTATAACAGGGGAAAGAACAGAAACGAAAGAGGATTACTCTGCTCCTCTAAAACAGAGCCAACTTTTATTTCCTACATACGACTTAAAAAAATGCAGACAACAAAGCACAAACAACATGAAATGCTAAACATCATCAACTACTCAGGTATTGTTCCAGGCTTTTCTATGCTCTTAAACTTAAGTGTATTGCCTCTGCACAACACACACACACACACATATATGTATTTTGAGAAAACATAGAAGAGTAAGCGTTTATGTAATCTTCTTCTGTCCAAAGAAATTATTCATCGAAATAATGAGTCACCATTGATATCAACACATTTGAGATCGCCAATTATTTGTGCTTTCCTCTATTCAATCCTTTTCTTCCTTCCTGTTGTTGCTGGATATCTGATTCGTACACATCTTCTTTTTGTTTCTCGAACCTATGGTAGTTACAGACAGAGTTCGAAAGGGTCAAAACTTTGATGATTCCATAAAAAATGCAAAAACCAAAGCAAAAACAAGAAGAAAAGCTAAACGACATTAATTATTCAAGTATTGTTCTGGGCTTTTGTATAATCTTAAACTTAGGTGTAATGGCTCTGCAACACACATATACACGAGAAGACATAGAAGACATCGACAGTGCCGTCTATAGGAACAGTTAATCGAGCTTCTTCTGTTGTCACTTGCTAGGACCGTCTTTTTTCTGAGCAGACTGTCGTTTATTTGTGACTTAGCTAATATGACGTTTAAACAATTGTATATTATCATTACTTATTTGTTGTTGTTTACGTTCTGTTTTCGTTTTTCATATTTTTCATTCATTGATAGTTTTTAGGCACTATTTCATATCCGTGGAGCATGTTGCGTTTAGGATATCAAAGGATTAGATATAAGCCAATTACATATGTTTCTGAACTTAACAATAGAGATCAAATAGCGTCAACTAAACCCGACTAAAGGTGGCTACAGGTTATATCCTTGCAGACTAGTAGTTAAATTGAGAAATATTAGTGAATAAGACAGATCAAATCGAGAACACCGCGAAAGTCATAAAGAATTCTGCAGATTATCATTACTTATTTGTCCATATTTTCCAGTCCTGCAGCTAATCAAATTGTCAAGAATTCTGTGTTCCGTCATAAAGAAAAGAAAAGGTCACTTTAAAATATTTGAATTTGATCATTCTAAATTAACTAGTTCTGTCAGCAGTTTTTCGTCTGACAGCTTCGTGTTCTCTGATACAAGCTCCACCATATGGAAAACAAGAAAACAACAACAGAAAAACACCAAAATAGATATTACTGATGTTTATACGTACCTATAGAAATCGAGATAAAAATGAGAAGCAATCACAGAAAGTTGATCTTCTTTCGTATCGGACTTGAAGATGTGGTTCCTCATCGTCTTGTTCTGCTTCCTCTGAGACAATTCCATTTCCACTTGTTCGAGCTTGGTCAGCGACAACGTCTGAATTTCCACGTTCGCGGTGATTGTTGATGAAACCGAATTCCTCTGCATGTTCAACATACAAAAGGTGGATCCCACAGTTTTTCACTTTGCATGAGCTTATAGTTCTATTGTCCATGATATCAACAGGATAGAAGCTAAATGAGACCTCGGTGAAAGTTCTTTGCTTCTCAAAGTCTTTCGGGCCATACCAACATGACAGGAATACATGATCCGAATTAATAAATCTGTTGTCCTCTCTACCGCCCAGATCCACTAACACAAAGTCAAATTTGGAGATTTCGCCAGAGTCGGTTTTGAAAAGGGACTCGCATCGAAGACGTAAAAGGTACTCAACAAAATCATAGTCTTCAAATGAAGCAACAACAGATATAACAAAACCCATGAATTCGGTGTTACCCCAACGTGTAGGAAGCTTGATATGAATTGATGAGCCCTCACATTGATAATTGAACCAGGTTGGAATTTCACTTCCAAAACAAGACATAGCAAAATGACAAGGGGATGCCTGTACATGCATAGGGATAATTAGGAAAAAAAAAAAAAAAAGGTAAGTCATATCGAATGGATTAAGAGAAAGAGACATACGTGTTTCAACCAAGATACTGTTGCCATGTGCAAAATTCTAAGTCGAGCATCATCCATTATGTTGTTGCGAGAATTCCGATCTAGTTTTAGGCAATTAACGAATACAAAGTCTCCATAATCTCGAAATTGATCCAAACCTTGTGTTAGTGCAGCTCTTGAACTTGGAACGGTTTCTAAGGATGTGCAACCTTGTGCAGAAAAAAATCCAAGCGACAACGGAAGCTCTGGCAACGAACGAAGTTTTTTACAATTGCTAACGTCAAGGACTGCCAAATTAGAAAGTCCTTTGATGCTTGGAGGTATTTCCTCGATGAAGGTTCCAACCAGATCCAATCGATGTAATGAAGATAAAAGGCCAAGCCACTCAGGAACTTCCAGTATATTACTATCACGCAGATCCAAATAAGTCAACTGGTGGAAACAAACCGAGAGTGAGGGCAAGTTTTCAAGCTTTGAGCAACCAGAAAGGACTAAGTGCTCAAGACGGTTTAATTTAAAGATTTTTTCATGGAGAAACTCGAAATTTTTGCACATATCTAGGTTTAATACACCAAGTGCATTTAAATTTTCCAACGATGAGGGTATCTCTTTAACTGCTGTCTCACGTAAGTTAAGTAAGGTTAAGTTCTCCATAGGCTCCAAGATTTCTGGCAAGCTCTCCAACTTTGAACAACCGGACAGATCGAGAGTTTCCAGAGATTTCAACCTACAAATGCTGGTTGGGAGACACTCAAGCCTTTCGCAGTCAATCAAGTCAAGCGTACGTAGATCAAAGAGTCTCTCAATTGATGATGGCACTTGTTTTATTGCGGTCGCATTCAAGCATAGTTCTTTTACATTCCTTGGAAGCTCCGGTAACTTATCGATAGATGAGCAGCCCCCAAGATCTAGTGTTTCGATATTGGGAGCCTTGGATAGATCCGGGACTTCAATCAACTGCTTGCTGTGACTAAGGTCAATCTTCTTCAAGTTCATTAGATCCTAAAAAGAAGCAGCAATGACTATAATTATTTAGCATATAGGTCCTGGTTCACTACGTCATGTAATATAAAAAAATTTAAACCATATCACCTGGACTCCGTTCCAAAGTCGCTCAACTTGACTATATGACATATTGAGTTCAACAAGATTTTGAGGTGTAAATTGTGATGGCATAGCTTGCAAAGGATATCCATCCCAACGGAGATATCTAAGTGCATCAGGAAGATACTCAAGACCTTCAGAAAGGTATACTTTACTCTCCTTGACAGCGCTAGCATTATAAATTTTGAGCAATCTCAACTTCCACATCTTTAAGAAGGTTGTTGGACTCAAATGTAACTTTCCAATCTTCGACATGTCTAAGCAAATTCCTTCAATTGCCGCGGATCCCTGAAAATCGATAGCAAAAAGTAAAAACAAGTAGAAAGCATACCTAAATAACATATAGGTATGTTAGAGATGGAACTTACGGTATTTGTTCTGAAGACTTGACAAATATCCTCTGCCATCCACAATCTACTACGATTTCCGGGATCTTTCATGGATTCTTGGCGAACAATTTCCTGACCCATTTTACGTAGCAAGTCATGCATTTGTACCTTGTTGGCAACTGTGGTTATCAGAGCATTATCACTCAGAGTTTCTACTTCTATCTTTGTGGAGAAACCACAGCCGTCTAATATTCTTTGTACCAATCTTATGTCCTGTCCATTGTAGAAACATGCAATGTCAAGAAACACCTCCTTTTGATCAGGATCTAAGCCATCATAACTTATTCTCAACACATTCTGAATTTTGTTATGGGGAACTTTATTCAACTTAGTCAATGCGCTTTCCCAGGCGTCTCTGCTCTTGCCATGAAGGTTAGAACCCAAAACTACAAGAGCTAATGGAATGCCTTTTGCATGAGCTACAACATTTTTCGACAGCTCCATATAATCTTCCGTGGGAGATTTTCTTTTAAAAGCTCTCAAGGAAAAGAGTTCAAGAGCTTCATCATCGTTCAATTCCTCAACATTGTATGTCCCATCGGCTACGTGCCTAAGCACTTGGACATCTCTAGTTGTCACAATAATTCTACTTCCACAACCAAACGACTCATGATCACCAGCCAAACATTCCACTTGCTCTAAATCATTAACATCATCAAGAATAACGAGCACCTTTTTACGACGTAGTCTCTCTTTAACAAAAGGTGAGCCTAAAGATGGAGGGCCCATATTTAGATTTCGTTCCTGTAGTAATTCCTCTAGCAATTTATTTCGCAAAGTAACCAATCCTTGCCTCGTTGCTTCTTCCCTAACATTTGCAAGAAAGCAACAACCTTCAAATTGGGAAAAGAGTCGATTGTAAATGACATTGGCAAGGGTCGTTTTACCCACGCCACCCATGCCCCAAATGCCTACAATCCGAACATCATCTAAGGAACCAGGGTGCATCAAGATCTCGATTTGCTCAACACGTCTACCAATTCCAACCAGGCCCTTGAAATCATTATGATTCGACGATATGCGGTTTAACTTCTTCAGAATATCTTCAACAACTGCCTCGATTAGTTTAGACTCGGGCCTATCGTACATGAATGAAAAACATTAGTAGGTAAGAATGGACTGCAATGAAACCAAGAAAATTACATCAGATATGACACTGGCGTGGGATTTAGTCAAGAGTTGGGAAGTTACAAATTGGGTATTTCATTTAGTGCCAAGGCTTTAGAGTCACCATGCTTAGGGTAGTTCAAGTGAATTCAATTTCGTACTCTTACGGGTAAAATGGCTAAAACTTTGGTGCAAACAAATATTCGACTTCGCATTCTGTTGTTAGCGTGTGACTCATTCTTATCCTCAGTGTGTGAAATTCAAGTTTCTAACAATGGTAATACAATGGTCTTTCAAAGAAATGGTCTACCGAGATGTCCTCCAAATGCTAAAGGAGAAACTTTCACATACTATCTTTAGTATGTACAAATGTATGTAGATCATGTAAAATGACAATACTATAAATTGCAATACCTAAGGGCTGATGAATCCCATCCAGCTATGTTGGCAGCTTTGTTCAAAGCAACCTTCCATGCTTGCATCTTGCTCGCCCCATCCTTAAAGCGTTTTTCGTGTTTAGCAAATGCAGTTGCATAACTTTCTTTTTGTCTCCTTACATGCCGCGGCTCTACGTGGTAAAATACAGGTATAACGAGTTGTCCCTTATTTTCCTTGCATTGGATTATATGAAGGAGTTCGTCTAAGCACCATGTAGAGGAAGCATAGTTTTCCGAGAAAATGATAACTGAAAGCTTCGAGCCTTCAATGGCTGTCAATAGCGAAGGCGAAATCTCATCTCCTACCTCAAGTCTGTTATCTATGTATGTTTCAATATTTTTTTGACATAAAGCAGTGTAAAGATGGCTTGTGAAAGTATCACGAGTGTCCACACCCCTAAAACTAAGAAAGACATCGTGCTTTTCTCGAGTGATCGGAGGAAATGAAGAAGAAGAAGAAGCATCCATTTTCACTGCCTGCAAATTCACAAGCCAAAATGAGCCAAGGCCTTGGCTAATTGATATTTCTTGCTTGATGTGTATATAGAATTTCCTATGATACCAGAAACACATATTGAATCTAGCAAATGATAAGCCAAAAAAAATAATAATAATAAAAAAGAGAAGACAAAAACTAAAGGCCAAATAACAAACAGGAAGCAGACAAAACTAAAAGTAGTAAAATCACTTTAAAGGCAAAAATATAGATTAATTAGATATAAAAGAAGAGCAAATAAAACGGAGACTAATGAATAAGATCAAAGTGATAAAGGGAATATACCTTAGAGGGAGCAGGGAATGAGAAGAAAATGGCTCTTGGTGATGGAAATGCAGAAGTCTCCCCTGTTTTCGTTTTGGTCTTCTTCCTTTCTTTCCCCTTACAGAAGTAGGGCAAAGGTTAAAGCTTATCACAAACAAAAAAGTGAAAGCTCACAGTTTCTTTTTTCCACATTTAAATGTTTATTTTTTTAAAAGACTGAATTGCTTTTTACTTTTTGTTTTTTTGTTAGAATAATTATTTTTTACTTGCTTACGAGAATAACCTATTCCAGTTTGGTTTGTTTTGTTTTTGTTTTTTTCTATCCATTAATTAATTTATTTTTTTAAAGGAGGTTGAAGGTGAAAGAAAAACTAAAGGAAATAATTTTTTAAGTTTTTTCTTTTTAAGAAATAAATAAATAGCAGTTTTTATAAAATAATCAAAAAAAATAATAAGCTTTTAAATATTTATACTAACTAACAGGTGAATGATTCATTAACGTTAAATTTATCACATAAATGATTCAATTATAAGACCAAATAAATTTTCTATTCATCACATAAATTTTATGATAAATATTTAAAAAACTTATTAGTTAATTTAAATAATTTTATAAAATTATTATTTACTATAATTTTCCTTCTTTTTCTTTTGTTTTTGTTTTTTTTTGGGCTAAAGCCATATTAAGTTATTATGTATATTAAATTACTAAATTAAATCTAAAAAACTTTTTTCAGATGAGTACTTATATTGGATTTTTAATTCGGAAATGTTTGCTCGTTGAACTGAGATAAACATGTTCAGCAAATGTAATCTAAACAAGTATATTTATTTATTAAAAAAAAAAAAAAAAGAGAGAGAAACACCCACATTTACTAGGAAGGAAAGAAAATAAGATAGAGAGAAAAATTATAAAAGATGGAAAATTAAAATGATGGAAATCAAATTAATATTTTTTTTTTTAGGTTGTCTAATAGATGATAAATTGGTATTCATTTATTTTCTTATTTTATTTTTAAAAGTAAGAACAAAAAAAATAATTTTAATCATCAGTGGGAGGTATTATGTTTTACACCAACTTTTGGAACAAAAGAATTAGTGGGTCCAACAATAATTCTAATCCCTACTATTTTTTTTCTTTCTCCTTTCCTTCTTATCAAACAACTAACTCCATAATTGTCTAGCCTTTTTCACCTTATCTAATGTGACGACTCATCTCCTTTTAATGTAATATTATCCGTTTTGAGTTTCGTATCTACACGGTTTTGTTATTGTATTTTACTCTAAAAGACCTCATACTATTAAGAGGTGATCTTTTTACTTTTGAGCCATCATATATATTCATTCACAAGTGATATAGAACTGCACAACTTACTATTTTTCTTTTAGAGACTTGATGACTATCACATCTAACTTTCTTCTTCCCTTTTTTTCACTCTACCAAACAGGGCATTAAATTCAAATGAAACAAAAAAAACAATGAAACTTTTAAGTGTTCAGATCCCGATGTATATGTTTTCGTTTGAGGTAGATCACTTTAGATATGATTTTTTTTTTCATTAAATAAATAAATAAAATTGTTCATTACGTGATTGTGATGTGAGAAAAGTCTCTCAAAGTTTCACTCTCTGCAAGTTTCATTGGTGCAAACGTGTGAGTGCTGTATGAAATTTCTCGGGCTTTTCCTCTTTTCCGATTCATAGAAAGTAGTAATAAAGTAATATTAGCAAACGATCTCCAAGGAATCTTGACTTCCTCGATTATTTTGTAAGTGCTATTTATTTATTTATTTTGCTAAATATTAAATTAATAATTTTATTCACGAATATTTGTAAGAACATAATCTTTTTTTCAATGGAATTCCTGTTCACTTAAAAAAAAAATTTTATTTTAAGGATATTTTTATAGTTAACGTATTAGGATTTGTATGCCTAAAATTAAGTACTATTATAAAAGAGAATTAGATTGTTTCTGATTCAACTTCAAGTTCAACAATAGTCAAAAGAAAATCAGTAATTCGCTTATACGTTTTTTATTTTTCCCTTTTCTTTCCCGTGTATTTTTCTTTCCCGTTACTTCGCGTGTTTTACAAGTTAGAAAATATGCTCTTGACGTAGTCCAAACGCAGTCCAATGACAAATTGCATGCAAGGGCATAGTCAACACTACTTTACAACACCAGCCAGACTTATCATAACCCCAAGAATCACTCCTTGGAAAGTATGTATCATGTAGTCCAAACATTGGTACGACTTTATTGAAGCGAAAAAATAAATAAATAAATAAATACAAATAAAAATAAAAACATTAGCACGACTTTAATCTATGGACCAAAATCTTTCATTCACGAGAAACGTTTAACATCCTAAAGAAATTTAGATATATAAGCGATTAAATAGCCCGCCTTTTTTTTTTTTTTTTAATTTTATTATTATTAAGAAACAAAAAGGATATTGAATTACACACTCACACATTCATAGACCCAACCACTTGAGATTAATTAACCATAATAAGAATTTGGAGATGAAGTTGTTTCAAGAGTGAAAAGAGCGGCCCGAGAGACACGGAAAGGAAGATTCGAAGGATATTTCCTTGTGAAAAATTAAACAAAACAGATAAGATTGATTTGTTTCTTAATAAACAACAAATTAAAAATAAATAGAAAGAAGAAACAAAGAAATGGACCATCTGGGGAGACACGGTCATTCCAAAGCCATTGTCAAGAAATTAAAGGACTAGCTGACTTGTTGCGTGCACGGGACACCATAGGAAATCTTGTACCGTTTGAGATGTTGAATTATACATATTTGGCATATGGATTCAAACTCTTTTCCCTAATTCGAATTTGAGAATTTAAAGAAGATTGATGTTTGGGTAAGAAAACAATAAACGTGATCCAGATTTTTTTATAAAAAAAACCCAATTTTAATTAGGTTAAATGAGTTTGATTCCATGTACCAAACTAGTGGTAAATTTCGACAATTATAGTATACAAAACCTTGGTTAAGTTGTTTCATAGTTGTGGCTTAAAACATAATTGCTAGCAATTGCGTCCGTTTTTTCCATTTCTTAAGAAATCCTAGATTAATAGTATAAATTTTCTTACCAAAATAGAGAATTAACAAAAGCAAAAACAAAAACATAATATCAATAAACTTCCCAGTTATAATTTTATAGTCATTAGCTCCCTTTTGCGCTTGTATATGGTTCGTTTAGTGTATTAAATAGGAATACATTAGATATGATAACATTAAGGGATTATATTAAAAAGTATAGGAAAATATGTAATTGAATTTTTAGCTAATAGATGAGCATTTCTAATCCCCTCCTCTTGCAGAAGATAATCAAATCCGCTTTTAAGAGGATGAAGTTGTGGACTAGATACAGTCTTTTAAAATTTCTCACTAAACAGATGATCAAAATCCAGTCCAATAACATACTCCCTAATCCTATGCACCAAACAGGCCATAAAGATTTTTAATTACTTGATCATGAAGTACTAGTTAGAGTTTTGGCAATTGATCAAGCATTTTAAACAGAGAGACGTGGTGAACAAGTATAGGTAGATTAAATTAGTAATTAGATTGGAGAAAGCAAAAAGAAAACGCGTGGAGGAAGAGATCATGGAAAGTTTCTCGGGGCGAAAAGGTCAACTCGAAAGTTATGGAGTGGAGTCTGTCATAAACTAATGGGAATTCGATTTCGTCTGTGTCACTCCCCTTTAAGAAGTCTATCTCTATGCTGCAGGCCAAGCAAAGAACTTGCGCATTTTGATACATATAGGTAGATTAAATTAGTAATTAGATTGGAGAAAGCGCAAAGAAAACGCCACGAGGAAGAGATCATGGAAAATTTCTCGGGTCCAATGGTCAACTCCAAAGTTATGGAGTGGGGTCGGTTCTGTGGTAAACTAATGGGAATTGAATGTTGTCTGTGTCACTCCCCTTTGTGAAGTCCATATCTATCTCTAAGCTGCAGGCCAAGCAAAGAAATTGCGCATTTCGAAACACACTGGTTAGTGGTGGCCATAAACAAGCTTGATCATGATTCCCTCCATTTCCATCTTTGTTGGTTCAGTAGCATGGGCTGCTTTTCTCCTCACCTATATTGTTGCTAACGTGGGAAATGTCATTTTCCCGGTGATAGCTTCTGAATCAACATCTCCTTCTCCGGCACCATGCGTGGATGATCTCGGTGGTCAAGAATTCAACTCCCTGCTTCAAACAGAATGGTGGCATGGCGAGTTTACACAGAACACGAGCCAATATTGCAAGTGGCCTGGGGTAACTTGTAATGAAGCTGGGAGTGTTACTGAGATTTCTCTAAATTCTGGCACGCATCAAGATCAATGGGTAGGACAATTTGACAACATAAAGTACTTGTCTTGCCTTCCAAATCTAGTCCGTCTGGATCTTTCCGATGCCCAACTTAGGGGAAGCATCCCACCAGCGGTAGGCAATCTTTCAAAGCTCACCCACCTTGACCTCTCCCGGAATAGTCTGACTGGTACGTTTCCATTTTCACTAGCCTCTCTCTCCCAGTTGGTGGTGCTTGATCTTTCTCTTAATCGAATACACGGAGTCATTCCTGAAGAATTGGGCATGTTAAGTAGTCTTGTCGCGTTAAATCTGAGCTGGAATGCCTTCGAGGGTACAATTCCTTCGTCCATTGGTCTTTTGACTAACCTCACTCATTTGCACTTGTCAAGTAATCTAATTGAAGGCGAGCTACCTCTTTCAGTTTCAAAGCTCGCTCAATTAGTGAAGTTTGACACCTGTTATAATTATATTCGTGGCTCCATCCCTACCGAAGTAGGAGATTTGAAAAATCTAGTTGTTTTGGTTCTACACCATAACCATCTCAGTGGACCAATGCCATCTTCTTTGGGTAATTTAATCAACTTGTCAGAACTATATCTTGGCTCAAACCAGATTCACGGTCCAATTCCTCCAACACTAGGTAATTTGATCAATTTATCCAAACTAGACATTTCTTCGAACCTCATTAGTGGTTCCATCCCCTTGGAAATGGGGAAGTTGAAGAACTTGTCCTATCTGGATCTTAGTTTTAACAAGCTCAAAGGACCACTCCCTTCTACTTTAGGTCAATTAATCAATATGGCTGCACTCGACGTTAGCTCAAACCAACTAAATGGTTTTATGCCCTTAGAATTTGGGAAACTAAAGAATTTGGTTTCTCTTGATCTTAGTTCTAACAAGCTCATTGGTCCAATTTTTCCATCTGTGAGTGGTTTAGCCAATTTGAAACATCTTTGCCTAAGCTCAAATCGTTTTAATGGTTCCATGGGTCCAGATATTGGGAACCTAAAGGAACTAATTGAGCTGGACCTATCGAATAACGAATTTTCTGGAAGCATTCCCCCGAGCTCTTCAACATTGAAACACTTTCTACCTTAAACCTTAGTCGGAACTTCCTTTCTGGGATAATACCCTCCCAAATTGGCAACATGACTATGCTAACCACGGCCGACCTTTCCTTTAACAATCTATCCGGTGTGGTCATCTCTTCAGAATTTTGCTATGCGAGGGATTTCAGTCCCAGTTATCTTCTGAAATGTATGTACCAAGATTATCAGACTAAAGGAAAAGGATCTATCTTTCTAATTATCATTCTTCCTGCCTTGTTCATCATTTCCTTCTTCTCTTTTGCAATTTTGCTGGTCAACAAACGTTCGTTCCCATTGTTGTTCAGCAAACTTTTGTTTAAGAGGAAAAATGCCCAGCCCACCTGTCAAGAAACAAAGAACGGAGACATATTTTCCATATGGAATTATGATGGACAAATTGCTTTTGAAGACATCATAAAAGCAACAGAAGACTTCGACATCAGATATTGCATCGGAACAGGCGGTTATGGCAGTGTCTACAGAGCGCAACTACCTAATGGCAAAGTAGTTGCCCTGAAGAAACTTCATACTTCAGAGGCTGAAGAGCCAGCTCTGAGAAAGAGTTTCACGAATGAGGTGAAAACTTTAACCGAAATACGTCACAGACACATTGTGAAACTCCACGGGTTCTGTTTACACAACAGATGCATGTTTCTGATCTACCAGTACATGGAAAGAGGAAGCTTGTTTTTTGTCCTAAACACCGACGCAGAGGCTATGGAACTTGATTGGAGCAAGAGGGTTAACGTCGTCAAAGGCACGGCTCATGCACTGTCTTACTTGCATCATGATTGCACTCCTCCAATTGTTCATCGTGACGTGACGACCACCAACATTCTCTTGAACTCGGTACTAGAGCCCTTTGTCGCTGACTTTGGCACAGCTAAACTACTTGACCCCAATTCTTTGAATCAAACCATGCTTGCCGGTACTTACGGATACCTTGCTCCAGGTAAGTGATATATGTCTGTCATCGCATCTCTTGTTTCTTCTGTATATAAATCCTATTTAGAAATTGTTCGATTAAAGTACAAATTTTTTTTTTTTGGAAAGATAACAAACATGCAATTTATTTGACTGATGCTTCAACCGGTTGTGAATGTAGAACTTGCATACACCATGGCAGTAACTGAAAAAACTGATGTCTATAGCTTTGGAGTGGTGGCACTTGAAACGCTAATGGGTAGGCATCCAGGGGAACTATTGTTGTCTTTTTCATCATCATCGGCCCAAAACATTTTGTTGCATGGGTTACTAGACCAACGCCTACCACCACCAAGAAGTCGCATGGTTGTACACGATGTTGTTCTGGTAGCGATGCTAGCGTTTGCATGCCTAAATGCCGAACCCAAGTGTCGACCGACGATGAAGGAGGTTTCGCAGCTGCTTCTCGCCCGCAGAAGAACATTGAGCAAGCATTTTTGTGACATTTCACTGGGGCAGCTCATGATCCCAGATGTCTACATGCAGGATGATGAAAGCGAGATTGGAATCAGTGAAATTCAATGATGCTTTCCTGCGATGAGGACCTGCCTTGTAATCGAAGTTTGGAGATCAAAAGCATCTTATGTTTTCGTGGCATCAAAATAATAACCTCTCCTTGTGTATGAAAACTTAGCAAGCCAAGACTGTTCTTTAAAATTGTAATTTTTCATTTTCCCAAGCATGCTAGTGCTTATTTCCCTACAAGTTATGCTTGTGAAGTTTTTTTTTTTTTTTTTTTTTCCTACCAACATTAAGTATTTGGTTAGAAATCAGGATAATAAATGTAAAGTAGAATACTAAAATAAATTAATATCCACGTCACTTTTCCATATCACTTTTTTTGTTTTTAATCTTACCTTAACTATATGTATATTATATATATATATATATATATATGTATATATATAAATTAAATTCGCTTCGTTCACCCGTCCCTCAACGTGATAAGTGTCACTCCCTCTTTTTTTTTTTTTTCTCCCCTTTTTTTAACTTTCTTTTATTTTTTTTTTCTTTTCTTTTTCTTTTTCCACTATTTAAATCACTTTTCTCAATTGTATACTCAAAATAATTTTTTAGTATCTCCTAATTAGTTTTTTATCCACAATAATTTTTCTCAAACACAACAGTGCTCTCTTTTTTTCCGTATTCCGCTAAAAATATGTTTTCCTCAAATATGTCTATCTTTTCTTATCCTTTTCTTTCAAGGAGACTTTTACTATAAGATCCCAATATTTTTATTGTTGGTAACGTACGTTTTTGTTTTTTTTTTTTTTAAGTTGAATTAATGTTTGAAAAATAAAATAAATGTATGTCCACATTAAAAATTTGTAACTGCATGTGATGCCCGAAAAATTCATAAGCTTGATTCATGAATTATTTTTATGGATTTTCTTCATTAATATACTTCTAATGAATTATTTTAATGAATATTAAAATTCTAGATCATGAATGATAGTATACATATCATCAGTGTGATGATGTCGATGATTTAACAATGTTGAATTTCTCTATTTAAATGAGAAATTTTAAATACATAAAAGATGAGTTGAACGACATATAAATTTATACGAAAAATTTATTATGTCGTATTAGAGGGATAATTTTAATTTTTAGGAAGGACCCCAATTTTTATTAGTAGGTCAATTTAATGATTTTAGTATTTATTTTGACAATACCAATAGTTAAGCTTTGAGAGTATGATTGGAATTAATGTGTCACACAGATAAAAGATGAATTATTAGTATTTACTCTGAGGAAATCCAAAGGTGGAAGATTAATCAAGAATTGTGCTTGATTTGAAATCAATGGTGTAGATTTGTTGCTAGAGAATCCTAGGCAAATTAATGGCCAAACCTGGATAATAAATGACCAATGAGAACTTAGGGTAAGGATAGGTCTGATGGAAGATCCAATAGATGAGAATAAAGATGACAACTTTGGATCAATGGTGGGAATTGAAAGAAAGAAAAACAAAATAAAATTGACTAGAGCAAGGGGGAGGGATCGGTTTTTGAGTCTCAAAGTAAGTGGAAATGTGAACAAATGAGAAAAGAAGAAAGTGGTGCATGCATGCAACCGCATGTAAGAGATAGCATGGTTTATTTTGGCAAGTTGACCCAAGAAAGAGACAAGTGAAAGTGACCCCTTGTCTCCCCCTTGTTGAACCAAATTTTCCCTCCAAACCCCTCCTAAAGGTGGCAGCAATACAAGGGTTGATTCAGCCAAAAATTCCCCATTTTACCCCTCAAAAGACAACTCCCCTTAAGGTAAAAGTTGGCTGAAAATTAGCCCATAACACTTCATTTTGCTCTCACACAAGTTAAGCTCACAAACCCTAACTCTCTAGCCACCACCAAGCTCAAAACAAAAAGAAGAATCACCACTCTATTCTCCACCTCCAACACCCCTCAAGCACCTTCCTCCCTCCATTTTCAAGCTCTAAGCAACCCCGTTACCAAGTTCGAAGAAGTGTGGAACGGAGTTAGAGGGCATTTTACTAGAGGTAACCTAGTCGTATTCTTCGTGTTTTAGTCTTTTTTTGGAAAACTAAAGCATGATATTTAGTTATGATCTTAATGTTTGACTTCTTCTTATCTAGGAAAAAGTTTTGGGAAGAACTTAGGAGGTTCGAGATCTTAAAGGATCCCCGGAGCATTTCGGTAAGATCTATGAACCTTGTTGAAGTTTACAGCTGTTGTAGTGATATAGCATGCATTAGAAGCTTTGGTATGAAAAATAAATTATATATTAAGATTCTACAGAGGATAAGCTTCATTTTAGGTTTTGGAATCACTTGATTTGCTTTTATATGTCTAAAGTTATGTGCATTTGAAGTTGTGACACAAAACTAGGGAAAAAATGGATCTCTGTGGCACAGACCAGCCACGGGTTTATTATACTCCGAACCATTTAAACTCAAAATTTTGGATTATAAGTTAGAGGATTAAAAATTAGATTCCTTGAGCTTTCCAACAAGGTATCATACGCCTTGAATGGATAAATGTACAATTTTTGATGAATTTTACAAATTTGTGCTACGAACCGAAAATCCTTATCGGAACCCTATACTAGCAACAGGTTTTGAAGATTTTGAGTCAGTAAACCGTACCTTTTTATAAAACTGTTTTTATCATACAAAATAGACATTATAAGCTTTTCAATGGCATATCTTTTGTTTTATTTGTACTTGTAAGTAAAATGTTATGATTTTTCTAATCTTACCCATGAATCTAGACTTGTGGTACAAATGTGGGACCAACAGTGACAAAATCTAAGTTTATGGTATGAAATGCTCAAGCACTAAAGGAAATAACCTTATCACTGTAAAGTAGACATCACAAGCTCCAAAATGAGATATCATGTGTTTAAAATGGATATGTACATGAATTTTAATAAATCCCTTAAAATTGTATTGAAATCTGAAAATCTGATATTTTACCATAAGACACTTAGGAAAACGTCTATATTAATGTTTGAAATGCTTGAAATCTTGGAAAACAAATTATAAAAACAGAAACTATATGTTTCAAGCTTTCCAACAAGTCATCAAGTGTCCAAAACGGAATTATACTTGAAATCAAATAAATCTTAAAAGTTCAAATCCTACACCGATAAAACGATTAAACATTAAAATGTGATATAAGGGTAAGTCATAACATATAAATATATTTAGTTATGAAATGAGTTGATTTTAAACGTATGATCTAATGATTTGAAAAACCCTAACTTTATAAAGTTGAATCACAAGTTTTAATGGGTTAAAATAAAATACACTAGAAGGTTACTGGGCCTATACCATGAGATTACCTTGGTCCAATTAAATGAACATAACTAAGAGGATTGGACTAGCCCGATAATAAAATAGAGGTATACCCTTAGGTGACTTCTTATCACCATAATTAACTTATTAATTAATTAATTAATTAATACATAACCAAATGTGATTAATAAAGTAATTAACTAATTAATTGATTATTAATTATTAATTAATTATAAAAGTTAGTGGATGATAATCAAGATTATTATGTTAAATAACTACATAATTATAATACATGATTAATTAGAGATTAATCAAACATTAATCATTAGATTAATCAAATTATTAATTATTAATATTAAAATTAATAATTAATAATTAGTACATGAGATAGAATATTTAAATAACATAATTAAATTATTAACAAGATAATAAGTCAATTAAAATTATGTAATTTAATTATAATTACTCAATTAAATAAATTAATAATTAACTATTACTTAATTAAGTAGTTAATCAATTAATTAATCAATTGATTAATTAATTAATTAAATTAATTAATAATAGAAAATTATTTTAACACTTAATAATTAATAAGAATTAATTATTAAGTTTAATTATGATATAAGTAAATTAAGTTCATTATAATTTATAAAATGATTGAATGATTGAATAAAGTAATATAACTATGATTCTATCTAATAATGAGATATTGTTAAATCAGGATAATTTTTTAAATTTGCACAGTAGGAGATACGACTCCGGAAGTTTAAGCTCATAAGATAAGTAAGTACAAACCTCACCTACAGCACGAAACAAAATGTTTTCCTTATTGGTGCTCTACATTCGTTATGACTTGACGTGATAATGTGATGAGCATATGAATTATACGTATTGCTTTGATTAAGTAATTGATGTGCATAATTCCTTTTGCATCGACATGATTGCATGCCTCACAAATATGTATACCATAATGATAGATGCATAATGACATGTAAATCTACACATTAATTATCACAATTAATAAGAATGAGGCAAATAAAAGATGGGATTAAGTGTCGTACCAACCTCCAATTAGTGAGATGATATGATAAGAACGAAAGTTATAAGATATGACCTTGGAGCCTGTTAGAGGGTCGCTTCCCTAACTCCCCATTGGTTGCGCACATATGAGTACGACATAGGGACCCTTAAGTAGACAAGACATATATATAATAAAGCATAAATGAACACACATGATCACATGCACGTTCGAACATTCTTGATGTTACGTGTGATGATATGATTTTATAAAATGTTTTGTGAGATATTGTTTCTACTTGCTGAGCGATAGCTCATATGTATGTGTGTTCGTGTTGTAGATAACGCGGATAAACAGCCCGCTACTTAGATATTTCATGGACTGGTAAAGCTGTGCGGAGACGATAAAGGAAGGGAGTGGGATACCACCACGAATTTAATTTCCGCATTTAATCTTTTTAAATTATTTTGTAACGACTATATTTATAGTTATATTCTAATGTTTTGGTACTACTAAATTAGTATGAGTACTTTACGAGAAAAAGACTTTAGACTCTTTCGTTTTAATTAACATGAAGTATTAGCTTTTTAATTATTATCTAAATACGAATTCGAATAGGATAATTATTTGCTAGAGGTTTTTAATTTCCTCAGTTAAAAATTTTTAGAAATTCTAACATTTTTTAGTACGAATATGATTTAAAAAAAATTTATGTACTTTTTTTAGAACTGAATATAAATAAGTGTTAAGACTAAATTAAATAAGAATAAGTAAGCTAGTTAACGGTCCGAAAAGTCAGATCGTTACACTGCACACGACACAATATTACTCTCAATCATACATCGAATGGTTAAAAAGTTATTTTTATGATTAAATTAATAGTTTCTATCTATACTGAAAAATAAGGGTTACTACCTTAAAATTTTTTTACTCTATTGCAATATTGAAGATTTTCGTATCTATAAAAGTTAATTATTTGAATGTGCACGTGCTTTCAACTAGAATTTGCTTCATTCGTATACATATTATCATGAAATACTTGGTTGCATAATTACTATACCGGCATTGTGTAAATTATATTAAAATTTTCTGATAATTATCTTATCATGGGCGACTTTAATAGGAAACGAGGGACTGAAAATTCTCATTCCAAACGCAGTTCATTGCAGGACTTGCATGCAAGGGCATATGTAGTCAATACCATTTAATAACATAACCCAAGAATCGTTCAATAGAAAGCTACGTGTATCGTGTAGTCCAAACATTGCACGACTTGTATATCACTCGTAAAGTTTGCTAATATGTGGATTAAAATCAATAATTTAGGTAGAAATGTTTCACATGATCCTGATTTGAATGAGATAATCTATTCATTAAAACCATCCTTATCCTTATCCAGTATAAGAATTTGTTTTTTTTTTTGTTTTTGTTTTTTTTTTTTTTTAAGAGAAATGGAAATTTTTAGCTAATTCATTGAAAGTAAAAGGTGCTCTCTCAGAGTTGGAGGTAAAGTTTTGTCTCAACCCAAGAAACACGGGAAGGAAGATTCAAGGATTCCTTGTTGAAAATCAAATATTAAGACAGGTATGAATATTAATGTGTTTATTTTCAAAGAGCCAATAAATTAGTAATAAATAAGAAAGAAGAAAGAAAAATAAGAAACACATAAATGGACCATTTGAGGAGACACTTTAATTCCAAAGCGGTTTTCAAGGAATAAAAGTAGGAATTGACTTCTTGCGTACCACACACTGGAGAAAATCTTGTACCGTTTTTGTGGGGTAGCGATAACAATTCCAATTCTTATTGATAGATCGTTTCTTGTCGACACACACGACCCAAACACAAACCTTTAATAATCGAGGGGCTTTTATTATTATTATTTTTTCGTGGGGCGTAGTTGTGGCTTGAAAAAGTTTGAAAAAAAAAAAAAGGGGGGGGGGGGGGGGGGGAGGAATTTGGTGAGAAAGTATACGAAGACTAACTTGTAAGTATGAAGAAAGTGCAAAGAAGTCCCCTTTAAGAAGCCTGAAAGCCAAGCCAAGTGCTAGCACAGTCGATGCACTCTTTGGTGCTGGCCATATAGCGCATTCGATACTTTCGAAACACAACCCTTTTTGCATGTCACCTTTTTTAAGGTGACTTTTGATCTAGCGGTTGTCAAACTGAGTAAAAAGTTAAAAGAAAAACGACTACGGACAGGAGTTGAATGAAAAGTTTAAACGACCGAAAAGTAAAAACGACTATATCTAGAAGATTGCTAATTAAATTACAACACCTTTTTTTTTTTTAAAATCAATTATGGGTCTTTATTTTTAAGTTCAAGGGTTTCATTGAAGCTAATTTTAGAGAAATATTACAGATGGGAAATATTGCAAGATCACTTGCATGGTCACGAGTAGTCAACACGGCTCACTAATAACTCTGGGTAATACAAAAGTCTTCCCCTGGGGCTTGAATTTTGTGTGTACATATCCGTCAACATACACATCATTAATAAGGTCTCAACACTAATCTATAGCAATTAGTAATTGTCTTTTTTTTTTTTTTTTTGACGGCATTCATTAATTAGATGTGCACTTGTATTGAATATATGATAGTATCAACAATATTGTTTAAGCAAGACAATAAATATTTTTTATATAAGGAGAATTATAAGGTATAGGACATTAAAAATATAAACATGTACATATATCCTACCAATAATTCTATTTTGAACCCAATATTTGTACCTTAGCTATTAATTTTGCATATCTGTCGTTTAATTAGAGATGTCCTAGATATATAAGACGCATTCAATAAGTTTTTCATCTTTCTATTCTCAATTCTTGTTTACTTTTTTTTTTTTTTTTTTTTTTTTGCTCACTTCGTTTCTTACAATAGTTATGATGCAGCACAAAAGTAGGATAAAAGATCATTTTAATTTTTAATGTTTACCTTTATTTGAGTTATTATAGTTTAATCTATAAAGTTTAGAGCTTATATAGGTATTATATGCCTAGTTAAAAAAAAAAAAAAATTTACATCAACTGAAGTGGAAGTTATGAAGTTTTTTTGTTACTAGAAATGAGTGGATGTTTGGATATTTGCATGGTTGAAATGTAAATTAAAAATGAGCTATAGTATTCAAAGTATTAAAATTTAAAATGTGTTTAGAAAACAAAAATTAGCAATACAGATTTTGTTTAATATTCTTGGAATCATTTCATTTCGACTTAAAATATGATTTTTCTAAAAAAGTAAGAGCGAGAGAGAACTAGAGAGAGAGAATGTGAATTTGAAATTAAATTGTGAAAACTAATAACTTAAAAAAAAAAAAGATAAAAACTCCAAAACTCTAATTGGAGTTGGAATTTCAAATGCCCCCTTTAGGGGTTTTCTACTATCCCTTATGTGGGACACTTGCTCAATTATAATTTTCTGTTAAATAATTTGTAACAATCAATTAATTTATTTGTAATTTAATATAAAACTATGGCTTTGTTTGGTGAGTCAGTTTGAACTCAATTATTGAGTTCAGTTAACTCAATTATTGAGTTCAAACTGAACTCAACCCATTTGGTGTGTGTGTTTAGTCCCAACCATACACTGAGCCGTTGCACAGTAAACCATTTACTATGCGCCCAACCCATGCTTTTTGTCTCACATTTCGACGAGCACTGTGCACCCACCGCCCGACTTCACCCGGCAGAGAAAATGAGGGGTGGGGTTGGGGTTCGTGGGGTTTGGGTTTTGAGGCCAACCTCAACAACAACAAAGACAGTGAAGGAGGGGGGGGAGGCTCGACAATGGCGAAGAAGGGAGGGACCTAGATCGGCGATTTCAGGGGAAGGCTCGACGGTGCCGAAGATGGAGGAAGGCAACTCCGATCTGGGTTCCGATGGGGGAATGGGGGCTCTTGATTGCGCGGAAAGAAGGTCAACTCTGATCTCGGTTCATGCCGAGGCGGTTTGCGAAAAGGAGGAGCAAGAGGGATGGAGGGAGGGGGAAAGAGGGATAGAAAGAGACAGAGAAAAAAGAGAGAGGGGGGAAAGAGGGCATAATGGGGGGCATGATTGTGTCGTCATGTTGGGGGGGCAGAGGCCGACGGTGGCGACACAACCCAGATCTGGGTTTGTGTTGGGGGGTTGCGAGAGGGAGGGAGAGGGAGGGGCAGAGAGGGGGGGAGGGCGTTGGGGTATGGGGTGGGGGGCGCGACCGCGTTGGTGGAAGTGGTGGGGGCGACGGTAGTGTAACCCAGATCTGGGTTTGTTCCAGGGGTTGCGAAAGGGATGGAGCGAGAGGGCGGGGGAATGAGGGAGGGGGGGAGAGAGAGAGAGGGAGGGATGGGGTATTTCCGGTTAGCATAAAAATATTAAAAAACAACAATTAAAAAAAGGAGAAAGTAAAAAAGGCAAAATGAAAAAAAGAAAGGAATACTTTAAAGGAAAAAAAAAGAGCAGAAAAAAAAAACAAAAAATATTCTTCATTGTTCAAAAAAATAAATTGATAGTTCGATTGAAAGAAAACAAATAAAAAAAGAGTAAAAAAATATTAATTATAAAAAATACATTCATGGTGTTGATCAATCTGAAGTTGATTGACATTTTCTCCATGACAATATTGAATTGAAAAATCTCAAAGTTTTTTGACAAGTTGGTATGCATCAACTTAAGGGGGATTGTTGAGAATTCATGAAATAGATTGATTTATTCTTTTAATTACCATTTTATGATTCTTTCCATTTTTAGAATTTATGCAAAATCATATACGTCAATAGCTTGATTCTAGGATTTGATTATAGGTTTCCTAATTATAAAAGTTGAATAGAAATAGTGAATGAAAATTGTTTAAATCTCAAAGTAAAATAACTAACAAATCTAAACGTCACCTTCAGAGCTTCTATGTTGGTTTTCATGAATTCTCAAACAACTCAATGTTGTTCATATCAAAAACTCAATGTTGTTTTCGAATTCCGTACAAATGAAAAAATAGTCTCATACCATTAATTTTAATTTGTAAGAGAAGTACTATGTTTATCACCACAGGAGTGGTGCGACTAAAAAACGTTTATGAATGCAAATTTGTATCTGAGTGGTGAATGTCTGGACAAAAGGAGAATGGTTAACTACATATTCAGTGAAATAAGACTCAACAGTAAAATCTTCAATTACTATTTTTATCAGCATCTAAAGAGTCTTTCACGTTCATGAAGATATGTTAATACCGATGATCTTCTTCTCGAACTTATTCTCTGTATAATAACAACAATAACAATAACAATAATAATGATGATTATGATGATGATGATGATGATAAAAAATAAAATTATGCGGTCGTGATGGGAGAAAAGTCTCTCAAAGTTTCCACTGCACTCTCTGCAAGTTTCATTGGAGCAAACATGTGAGTGATGTGTGAAATTTCTCGGGCTTTACCCCTTTTCTGATTCATAGAAAGTAGAAATAAAGTAATATTAGCAAACGATCTCCAAGGAATTATTGACTTCCTCGATTATTTTGTGAGTGTTATTTATTTATTTATTTATTTATTTATTTTGCTAAATATTATTTTGTGAGTGTTTGGTGGAATGTGTTGTAGCATATCTCTAGAAGGTTGAGAACTTGAGACTAGTAAACATTGGGCACGCTTGCTTGTCATGTCATGAATAGGAAAAGGAAGAGGAACCAAAAATATTTCCTAATTTTGACTCATGAACATGTGTTTACTAATTTTACTTACAAAATGAGACATTATACGAATTTGATATAGCCGCTGAGAAAAGGGAGAATTATAACTTAACTACTCATGGTATATAATTTCCTTTTCAACCGGAATAAATTATAAAAAAAATAAAAAGGATGTTTGTGTAACCTTACTAAATTTTAAATTAATAATTGTATTCTCGAATATTTGTAAGAAAATAATCTTTTTTTTTTCAATGGAATTCCAGTTCACTTAAAAAAAAAAAAAGTATTTTAAGGATATCTTTATAGTTAACGTAATAGGATTTGTATGCCTAAAATTAACTGCAATTATAAAGAGAATTAGATTGTTTCTGATTCAACTTCAAGTTCAACATTAATAAAAAGAAAATCAGTGACTCTCTTATAATTTTTTTTTTTTTTCTATTTTTCCCTTTTCTTTCCCGTGTATTTTCCTTTTCCCATTACATCGCGCGTTTCACAAGTTAGAAAACATGATCTGGACGTAGTCCAAACGCGGTCCAATGACAAATTGCATGCAAGGGCATAGTCAACACTAATTTACAACACCAGCAAGACTTATCATAACCCCAAGAATCACTCCTTGGAAAGTATGTATCATGTAGTCCAAACATTGGTACGACTTTATTGAAGCAAAAAACAAAAAAAAAAGGACAAATAAATAAATACAAATAAAAAAAAAACATTAATAGTACGACTTTAATCTATGGACCAAAATATTTAATTTACGAGAAACGTTTCACATCCTAAAGAAATTGAGATATATAAGCGAGTAATTAGCCAGCGTTTTTTTTTTAATTTTATTATTATTAAGAAACGAAAAGTTCAGAATTCGAATATTGAATTACACACTCACACATTCATAGACCTAACCACTAGAGATTAATTAACCAGCCTTATCCATAATAAGAATTTGTTTTATATTGTTTTGGAATGGGAAATGTTGTCGAAAGTAGTAGACAACGTCTCTCAATGTTGGAGATGAAGTTGTTTCAAGAGTGAAAAGAGCGGCCCGAGAGACACGGGAAGGAAGATTCAAAGGATATTTCCTTGTGGAAAATTAAACAAAACAGATAAGATTGATTTGTTTCTTAAGATACGACAAATAAAAAATAAACAGAAAGAAAAAACAAAGAAATGGACCATCGGGGGAGACACGATCATTCCAAAGTTATTGTCGAGAAATAAAAGGACTAATTGACTTGTTGCGCTGGATACCATAGGAAATCTTGTACCATTTGAGAGGTTGAATTATACCTATTTGGCATATGGATTCAAACTCTTTTATCTAATTCGAATTTGAGAATTTAAAGAAGATTGATCTTTCGGTAAGAAAACAATAAACGTGATGCACATTTCAAAAATTAAATAAATAAAAGAGGAAAAAAATAAAATTTGAATTAAGTTAAACGAGTTTGAATCCATGTGCCAAACTAGTGGTAAATTTCGACAATTATAGTATACAAAACTTTGGTCAAGTTGTTTCGTAGTTGTGGCTTAAAACATAATTGCTAGCAATTGCGTCCGTTTTATCCATTTCTTAAGAAATCCCAGATTAATAGTATTAATATTCTTGCCAAAATAGAGAATTAACAAAAGCAAAAACAAAAACATATCATTAATTAACTTCCCAGTTATAATTTTATAGTCATTAACAGCCTTCTACGCCTGTATAAGGTCCGTTTGGTATATTAAAATAGGAATGCATTGAATATGATAACACTAAGGGATTAGATTGAAATGTATAGGAAAAGATGTAATTTGAATTTTTAGCTACTAGATGAGCATTTTTAATCCCCTCCTCTTGCAGAGGATAATCAAATCCCTTTTAAGAGGATGAAGTTTTGGACTGGATACGGTCTTTTAGAATTTCTCACCAAATAGATTATTAAAATCTAGTCCAGTAATGTCCTCCTTAATCCTATGCACCAAACAGGCCTGTATGAAGATTTTTAATTACTTGATCATGAAGTACTAGTTAGAGTTTTGGCAATTGATCAAGCATTTTAAAAAGAGAAACATGGTGAACAAGTATAGGTAGATTAAATTAGTAATTAGACTGGAGAAAGCAAAAAAGAAAACGCCAGGAGGAAGAGATCATGGAAAGTTTCTCGAGGCAAAAAGTAATTAGATTGGCCCTCTTTATCTTTTTTTTTGTTCGTCGTACGTCTCCGTATTTTTTTTGGCAAATCGTTCCTTTAAATATTTTTTCCGTCAAATTTGTCTGCAGTTTCTTACCCTTTTCTTTTAAAGAAATTTTCTCAATAAGATCCCTATTTTATTATTGTTGGTATTTTTTTTTAATTTTGAATTAATCTTTTAAAGATTTAACATATTAGTGTCCACATTAAAATTTTGCCTTAGTGAGCGACATAAAATTACTCTTAATCATATATTAGATGGTTGAAATGTTATTGCAATATTAATGATTAAAATAATAGTTTCTATTTGTAAAAAAAAAAAATAAGAGTTTCTACATAAAAATTTCTTTAATCTATTTAAATATTCTAAATTATCGTATCTACAAAAGTTAACAAACTGAATACGCATGCGCTTTTAACTAGTATTTACTTCAGAAAAATTATTCTACGCAGCTACAGTAATTATTTATTAACTGAATCGTAGTGGGATATCCATTTGACTCGAAAATATTAGTCGTATGCGTTTTATCATAAAATACTTGGTTGCATAATAATTGTATATCAGTACTGTTTAAATATATAAAAATTTTGGATAATTATCTTATCATGGGCAACTTTTATAAGAAATGAGAGACTGAAAATTCTAATTCCAAACGCAGTTCATTGGGTATATAGTTCGCAATATTTAATAATACAAAAAGACTTTTCATACCCCAAGAGTCACTCATTAGAAAGATATGTATCCTATATATAGTCTAAACATTGCACAACTTTGTATATCACTCGTAAAAGTTTGCTAATATCATGTGAATTAAAATCATTAATTTACGAGAAACGTTTCACATGATCTCCTGATTTAATTGAGATAATCGATTAATTAACCAGCCTCATCCAGTATAAGAATTTGTTTTTATATTGAATTTGATATTTTTAGCTCATTGAAAGTACTAGGTGCTTTCTCAGAGTTGGGGTAAAAGTTTTGTCTCAACCCAAGAAACACGGGAAGGAAGGATTCAAGGATATTCCTGGTCGAAAATCATATATTAAGACAGGTAAGATTAATATATTTCTTTTCAAGAGCCAATAAGTAAATGATAAATAAAAAAGAAGAAGAAGAAACACATAAATGGATTATTTGGGGAGATACTGTCATTCGAAAGCTGTTTTCAAGAAATAAAAGTAAGAATTAACTTCTTGCGCGTACGTGACATCAGAGGAAATCCTGTACCATTTTATATGGTAGGGATGACAATTCATGTTGGTAGAACATAGCCGTGTTCACTCGTGTTTAACTTTTTAGTTGACACTATAATCTTTGATACAAACACAACCCATAACATAATAGTCGTGTTGAAGATCAAGTCCCAAACATAACCCTTTAATCGTGATACGAATGTTACTTAATTAAATAGATCGTGTCGTGTCAACCTAAAAACTCATTTAAACTAAAAGGTCATTAATGGGTTTTAGAAAAATATATCAGACGGGAAATATTGCAAGACTTGCATGGTGAGTAGTCAACACGGCTCACTAATTACTGTACGAAATACAAAAGTTTTCCTCGGGACAATGTTGTATGTATATATCCATCATTATACATCATTAATAAGGTCTCAACACTAATATATAGCAATTAATAATTGGTCTTAAAATATTTTCGAAGGTATTCATTAATTTATATTTGTACTTGTATTGAATATTGTATGGTAATATTAACAATATTGTTTAAACAAGAATCATATCATTTCAAGACAAGATGCATCTTATTTAGACTTGAAAGAATATTGTTATAGACTTTTAAAGTTTGAGTGTTCTGAAAATATAAGATAAAGAAAAAAATAAAATTTAATTTAGAAATTGAGTTGTCAAAATTATTATAACAACTCTCATCGTTATGAGCATTTTGATGTAAGAAATATCTTATTTTGATTATTTTAAAATAAGAAAATTATAAGTGTTTAAAATTTGAGTTTTCTGAAAAAGTAAGAGAGAAAAAAAAATGTGAATTTGAAATTAAAGTTATGGAAACTAATAACTTTTGGAAAAAAAAAAAAAAAAAATCTAAAACTCTAATTGAAGTTAAATTTCCAAATTCCCCCATTTATAAGGGCCAACGGTTCTTTTGAACACAAAGTGAAGAAGACCTCAAAAGTCTCTTTACTACTACTCTGTGACGATACTTTCCCAAATAAGTCCCGGTCATTGCTTCGCAACTTCATGGAAGGTGGAGACGTCCCCATTGATCAAGTGTCTTTCACAACAAAATTGATGCACATATAAAGTAATTGTAGACTAGTTAGTGCACCTGAAATCACGGCAACTCGTTTTTTGGGGATCGTTCATGTTAATATTATTAATCATTAATAAGTAGTGTCTAAACAGAGCAAGCATAAGTACCCGGAGTGAGAATTGGTGATCAGGAGTATCTGACTAAACCCATCAACAAGCTTGAGCATGAATATGCGTTCCATTTCCCTCTTTGATACTGGCTCAGTGGCATGGGCTACCTTTCTTATATTCTTCAGCCATGTAGCTACCATCCAAACTAACTCTATCTTAGTCACAGCTTCTGTTTCATTATCACCAGCACTGGCACCAAGCGTTGATGATCGCGAAGTTTCAGAAGGTAATGTAACTAATCCCATATTTATATTATCATGCTTATATATACATCATTAATAAGGTCTTAACATCGATAGCAATTTGTAACTGGTCTTAATTTTTTTTTTTTTTTTTACGTATTCATTAATTTATAATTGTACTATTTATGTATGATAATAACAATATTAGGCTGGCACATTTGTTTTTTAATTTTTCGTGTCATTTTTATTAGATCATGTTTAAAACATGTATTATAAGCAAATATGTTTCCTACATTTAAAAAGCTCCTATAAATGCCTTCAACAAACATTCATATCAGCATTTAAGAACCTCTTTAGCAATGCTCATAAATGATATATTAACGCGGGTCGCCTTATCTCCAATTTTTCTTTATCAAAAGAAAAAGAAAAGAAAAGAAAGCCCCTATAAGGGGAATTCTATCAAGTTTTTTCATCTTTCACATCTCTATTCTTCCTAACGTTTTTCTCACTTTATTTCTTACATTTGTCATTACATTTTGAGCTTATATGGGTATTAAATGTACACTTTCCTTCAACACAAAGTAAAAAGACTTGGGGTCTTCTTTACATTTTATTTTTACTTTTTTTATTCTTTTTTTTTTTTTAAAGTAAAGAAGACCTCAAGTCAATAAGGGAAGAAAAGAAAGGCAAAGAAGACCTCACGTCAAATTAAAAGGAAAAAATAAAAATAATAAAAAAAAAGACCTCAAGTCTCCTTACTAACTACATGGAAAGTGAAGACATCCACAAAAAGTGTGTTTGACAGCATGTTTAACTAGTATAAGTACCGCACCTGAAAAACATGGCAACACGTTTTATGGATCGGTCATGTAAATAATATTAATTAATTAACTAGTAGTGTCTAAACAGGGCAAGCATAAGTACCCGGAGTGAGAATTGGTGATCAAGGGTATCTGACTAAACCCATCAACAAGCTTGAGCATGAATATGCGTTCCATTTCCCTCTTTAGTAGTGGCTCAGTAGCACGGGCTACCTTTCTTATATTCTTCACCCATGTTCTAAACATCCAAACTACCTCTTTATTTGTCACAGCTTCCGTCTCACTATCACCGTTACCGGGACCAAGCGTTGATGATTTCAAGGATTCAGAAGCTTCCTGTTTGAACAAAACTGGTTGGTGGTCCTGGCCGTGGAACAACAGACTTTGTGGTTTGGAAGGCATAACTTGCAACAATGCCAGAAAAGTTTCTGAAATTTCATTACAAAATTTGCACACTGGAGAAGGTATGCTCGACAAGCTTAACTTCTCATGCCTTCCAAATCTAGTCCGTCTGGAACTTGTTGGCATGGAACTCGACGGGAGAATCCCACCAGAGATAGGCACTCTTTCAAAGCTCACACACCTTGACCTCTCCTGGAATAATCTGTTTGGTGAGTTGCCTCGTTCACTAGCCAACCTTTCCAACCTCACACACCTTGACCTCTCCTGGAATAGTCTGTTGCGTGAGTTGCCTCGTTCACTAGCCAACCTCTCCAAGCTCACATACCTTGACCTCTCCCATAATCGTTTGACAGGTGAGTTACCTCTCTCACTAGTCAACCTCTCCAACCTCACACACCTTGGCCTCTTCGGGAATAGTCTGTTGGGTGAGTTGCCTCGTTCACTAGGCAACCTCTCCAAGCTCACATACCTTGACCTCTCCCATAATCATTTGACAGGTGAGTTACCTCTCTCACTAGTCAACCTCTCCAACCTCACATACCTTGACCTCTCCGGGAATAGTTTATTGGGTGAGTTGCCTCGTTCACTACCCAACCTCTCAAAGCTCACATACCTTGACCTCTCCCGGAATAATCTGTCTGGTACGTTGCCTCGTTCACTAGTCAACCTCTCCAAGCTCACACACCTTGACCTTTCCAGGAATAGTCTAACAGGTGAGTTACCACTTTCACAAGCCAACCTCTCCCAATTGATGGAGCTTGACGTTTCTTATAATCAACTCAATGGCTCAATTCCTCAAGAATTGGGCCTTTTGAAGAATCTAGTCAAGTTGAACTTGGAGCGGAATTTCTTTGTGGATCCGATCCCTTCGACCATTGGTTTTCTGACCAACCTCACTAGTCTATGGGTGTCAGAAAATCTGATTGAAGGGAATCTACCTCTTTCACTTTCAAAGCTCAGCCAGTTAGTGGAGTTTGCTGCCTCTTCTAATGGAATTAACGGTTCCATCCCTGCCGAAATTGGAAAGTTAAAGAGTTTGACTAATCTTGATCTTAGTTATAACAAGCTCACTGGTCCAATTTTCCCAATACTGAGTGGTTTGACCAATCTTCAGTATCTATACCTTAGTTCCAATCAAATCAATGGTTCTATTTATGCAGAATTTGGAAATCTAAAACAACTGAGAAACTTGGACCTGTCAAATAACAACATATCCGGGATTATACCAGATGAAATCAGTCTTATTGAACAACTAGTTGTTCTTAATTTGTCTTGGAACAACTTCACCGGAAGCATTCCCATGGACATACGTAATATTTCTCAGTGTCGAATTGACATGAGTCACAATTGCATTACCGGGAGAATACCAGCTCTTAGCCAACCTGACTACCCATTCCGTGTTGAATATTTGAATCTTGCTTACAACAATCTCACTGGCCCCATACCCTTTTCTCCTGCATTTTATGGTATTGTCAACTTTACTTACAATAGTTTAGAGGGTCCTATTCCAGATAATGTTGACGATAATTTTCTGTCCAATGCATTTATTGGCAACAAGAATTTATGCGGTAACATCCCAGGTTTCCCTGCTTGCTTACAACATATCCCAAAGAGAGAGACCAAGCAAAACCACAAACTGGGAATCATTCTTTCCATCTCAATCTTCGTTGGCTTTTCCTTCATTGGGATTATTTTGTTGGTCCGTAAACGTGTGGTGAGAAAAGAAAGACACCAGCTTGATGTTAGAGAAATGAAGAACGGAGATATATTTTCAATATGGAATTATGATGGAAAAATTGCATTCGAAGACATCATAGAAGCAACAGAGGACTTTGACATCAGGTATTGCATTGGAACAGGTGGTTATGGTAGTGTCTACAGAGCACGACTGCCAAGTGGAAAAGTAGTTGCCTTGAAGAAGCTCCATGGTTCAGAAGCTGAAGAGCCTGCTTTCAGAAAGAGTTTCACAAATGAGGTGAAAACTTTGTCCGAAATACGTCACAGAAATATTGTTAAACTCCTCGGATTCTGTTTACACAATAGATGCATGTTTTTGATCTATGAGTACATGGAAAGAGGAAGTTTGTTCTGTGTCCTGAACAACGATGCCGAGGTTGTGGAATTTGATTGGAGCAAGAGGGTTAACACCGTCAAAGGAATAGCTCATGCATTGTCCTACATGCATCATGACTGCACTCCCCCAATTATTCATCGTGATATAACGACCACCAACATTCTCTTGAACTCAAAGCTAGAGGCCTTTGTCGCCGATTTCGGCACAGCTAAACTACTTGATCCGGATTCTTCAAATCAAACCATGCTTGCTGGTACTTACGGATATCTTGCTCCTGGTAAGTCCTATCTATTCCCTACTTCACCTCTTGTTATCTTATGTTATGTAAGTGCTGTTAAAACAATGTTGAACAATAACGTAAAAGTAATTTCTTTAGTTGATAATTGAATTGGTTGTGATTGCAGAACTAGCCTATACAATGGCTGTAACGGAAAAAACTGATGTCTATAGCTTTGGAGTGGTGGCACTTGAAACACTAATGGGTAAGCATCCAGGAGAACTTCTGGTGTCATTTTCATCACCGTCAGTCCAAAACATGCTGTTATATGAGGTGCTAGACCAACGCCTACCCCCACCAAGCAATCGCCCTATTGCAGCTGATGTTGTTCTTGTTGTTACACTAGCATTTGCATGTGTCAATGCCATACCCAAGTGTCGGCCAACAATGAAACAAGTTTCTCAGTTAGTTCTTGCTCGCAGAAGAACATTAGCCAAGCATTTCCGTGATATTTCATTGGGGCTGCTCATGATCCCGAATGTCTTCATGGATGGTGAATGTGAGACAGGTACCAATGAAATTCAGTGATGTTTCGTACAACCGGGATCTTCCTTGTGGCACAAGTTTGGAGATCAGTATTACCTTTTGTTTGTGTGGCTTCAAAACAATAAGCTCTCCTTGTGTTTTAGAAATTAGCAAATAAAGACTTTCCGTTGTAAACAGAACTTTGCTTGTTTCCCAAGCATTAAGAATGCTAGTTCTCATTTCCGGACAAGATGTTTGTTTAATTTTATCTGCAAACCTTATTATTTTGGTAGGAAAGCAGGAAAATAAATAAATATCACATAGTTGAACAAAATACATAAAAAAAAAAAAAAATTTAAATGGAATTTCTAATCAAAAATAGCATGCTAGCAAAGGAAATTATTTTAAAACCATGTGCAGCAATCTACTTGCTAATTTCTATATGCATAGAATCATTTGTATAAATAAAAAAAAACAACCAGAAGGCAAACTTTTGTTTTTTTTGCTGACATTAAATGAAATGAAAAACTAAAGGTTGTTAAGTTCCCGGCATAATTTCAAAATGTAATACAATTTCCTAGCCCATAAGTTTCAATTACACTCACGTCTCAAAAGTATACACGACAATGCCAAATCCCACCTCATTCAGTTCTCCAAAACCTTTTCATGTCCCTTGGGATAGAAGAACAAGCAAAATGTGGTTCCAGATCATGCGGGAATTCATCACTGCAAATGTTCTCCAGGTTTGGGTGACCAGTTTCGTTGATTTAGGTGACATGGAGATGCCTGCTGACCATTCGGTACAGAGAGGCTTCTTGTTGGGTGTCCAGTCCTTGAAAGTTCCAACTGTACTCTGCCGCTGTTTCTAGCATTTGCACCGGACCCACCACGCTTCGCTTGCAGTGCTTGGAAGTAGGAAGAGGAAGAAGCCATGTCCTTCAGGTCAGGCAGAGGCTTTAGCACTTCAACAACTTCACTCATCAAAGGTCTAGCTTTCTGATCACGGCTAAGGCACTGGGCTGCCAACTGAAGTGCTTTTTGAGCACCTTTGATAGAGAAGCGTCCTTCAAGTCAAGGATCTAACAATCGATAGAACCTTCGCCTTTCTCCAAGATGCGGCCGCGCCCACTCCACCAAGTTCTGCTCCCCATTGGGTCGGTTTTTGTCCATGGATCTTCGACTGGTCAACATCTCAAGTAGAACCACCCCGAAACTATACACATCACTCTTTGAACTATGATGTCCTAATGAAAGACAAAATCACATTTTAGAAAGTTGGATGACTTTTAAAATCAATAATTAAATATTAATCAGCGTGGCTACAAGCATATAAACTTGGGTTTAGACACAAATCTCAGACTTTGTAAGAGACAAAAAATTGTAGCTCGTCTCTTTTCCTATATAATCGATTGAAACAAGAAAGGACCCAACTAATAATAAAAATGCCCAGTGATAAATGAGAGACAGGTATCTTCTTACTAACCTGTCATGACATACTCGAGTGCTGCATAACCGTAAGCACCCATCACCCGGGTAAACACCCTCAGGACCATCTTTAGCAAGCCCAAAATCAGAAAGCTTTGCATTGTAGTCCTGAAATGGTCGGTTATTAACTAATTTAAGTTTAAATTAGATATTTTCATGATTTTAATTTAAAATATTTTATTTTAGAACTATTGATTTTGTTTGTTTGGATATGTTTTATTGTGTGATTATCCCGTTTATTTGTTTTCCTTTCCTTTTCTTTTTCTTTTTCCTTTTTCTTCTTTTCCTTTTCTTTTCTCTTTCTGCCTTTCCTCCACAGGTTCGCACGTGAGTCTTGGGCCCGTAACTTTAGGCCCTTATATATAGCAGAAGCCCGCGCGCGCAGCGTCATCTCCAGCTTACCAGCTCCTTCGCCAACTAGTCTGCCCCAAGTATCCAGCTGATTTACTAGCTGTGAGGCGGATTTCTTGGGTCGAGCATCACTCGAAAGCTCTTTGACCCGATGCCTAAATAAGGCTGAGTTTTCAGCAATGCTAAGACGTTTTTACCCTCAGCATTTTTTGCTGAGTTTGGAGTGTTTTTAGTGTCTTTCTTGTGTGTTTTTCTTCCCCTTGCATTTTCATCTCATGTTTTTTTTTAAGAATTTTGTGAGATCAATTGCCAGTTAGGCTAGACACTTTGGTGAGGCTAGTGATGATCTCATGTATGAAGTGATCTAATATGGGTTTAATATTCTGTTGGTTTGTAAAAATAATATGTTTTAATGGATTGAATCTCTTCATTTCATTTTTCTATTCAAAAATATTTTATGTGTCAATCTTTTATAAAAATTCAGTCATGTTTTCTTTATGTAATATTGTCATATTATATTTTTACAAGACTTGTTTTATGAGTTGTCCTTTACTGAAATTTGCTAAAAACAGTACTTTGTCGATTTTAAATAACTTGTAACGATAAATCAGTTTGGTTCAACATTGAGATTTAATCCACTGAAATACATTCATTTATTTTATTGATTTTTAATTCCATATTTTCCGGTTGCTTGTTTGGGATGTGAAATTTGCAATTGAGTTATAAATTGAAGATTGAATTCAAATTGGAGGACGAAACATATGAAGGATTCACGATGACTTGCCTCATTTATTGTTGAATTTTTCTCTAGCTAAATTTTATCTTTTTCATATTTTGTTTATTTTCTCCATCACAAAAATTCACCAAAAATACCTTCACTTTTTATTATTATATTTCCTTGTCTTTTTAGCGTTTATCTCCACAAATATTATTTGTTTTTGTTATCGTCTTCCCGTTAATACGATCGCCCAATTTGTACTACAACCGATCACTTTGCGAGTGCGTCTTTGGGAAAAAACCAATAGCTAGAGTAATTATTAATTAATTGAACCCTAGTAGGTTATGCATTTGATTAAAAAATAACATTCGTATACGTATTATCACGAAACACTTGGTTGCATAATTACTATATCAGTATTGTGTAAATTGTATAAAAATTTTCTGATAATGATCTTATCATGGGCGACTTTTATAGGAAATGCGGTACTGAAAATTCTCATATCAAATGCAGTTCACTGCATGTCTTGCATGCAAGGGCATATATAGCCAACACCATTTAATAGCAAACCCCAAGAGTCACTCAACAGAAAGCTACATATATCGTGTAGTCTAAACATTGCACGACTTGTATATCACTCGTAAAGTTTGCTAATATGTGGATTAAAATCAATAATTTAGGTAGAAATGTCTCACATGATCCAGATTTGATTGAGATAATCTAATTAAAACCAGCCTTATCCTTATCCAGTACAAGAACTTGTTTTTTTATGCAGAATTGGAAATTTTTAGCTAATTTATTGAAAGAACAAGGTGCTCTCTCAGAGTTGGAGGTAAATTTTTGTCTCAACCCAAGAAACACGGGAAGGAAGATTCAAGGATTCCTCGTTGAAAATCAAATATTAAGACAGGTATGAATATTAATGTGTTTATTTTCAAAGAGCCAATAAATTAGTAATAAATAAGAAAGAAGAAAGAAAAATACAAAACACAGAAATGGACCATTTGAGGAGACACTTTCATTCCAAAGCTGTTTTCAAGGAATAAAAGTAGGAATTGACTTCTTGCGTACCACACACTGGAGAAAATCTTGTACCGTTTTTGTGGGGTAGCGATAACAATTCCAATTCTTATTGATAGATCGTTTCTCGTCGACACACACGACCCATATGATAATTGTGTCAAAAATCAAGTCCCAAATACAACCCTTAATAATCGAGGGTTTTTTTTTTTTTTTTTTTTTTTTTTCGTGGGTCGTAGTTGTGGCTTGAAAAAGTGTACTTTGTACGTTGGTCCCATTGCTTATGAAGTCCCAGATCAATCATATCAATATTCCGGCCAAATTATTTAGAAGATTATATTATAGTCATTAGCTGCCTTCTGCGTTTTATATCTTTTGAGGTATATGAAGATTAATTATTACTAGATCATCAAGTACGAACTAGCTGGTTAGAGGAGTTTTTTGGCAATTGATCAAGCAATTTGAAAAAAAAAAAAAAGTAAATATGGTGAGAAAGTATACGAAGACTAAACTAGTAAGTATGAAGAAAGTGCAAAGAAGTCCCCTTTAAGAAGCCTGCAAGCCAAGCCAAGTGCTAGCGCAGTCGACGCACTCTTTGGTGGTGGCCACATAGCGCATTCGATACATTGGAAACACAACCCTTTTTGCATGTCACCCTTTTTAAGGTGACTTTTGATGTCACGGTTGTTAAACTGAATAGAAAGTTAAAAGAAAAAAAGACTACGGAGAGGAGTTGAATGAAAAGTTTAAAAGGGTGTTTGGTATATGAGTTTGAGTTAAGATTTTTAAGTTTTAATAATAATTTTTGTTGGTTTTTTCAGAAAAGATAAAAAACTTTTTCAGAAAAAGACAAAATTTGAATTTAAATTCATGAGTTTGAGTTAGGATGCCAAACTCACCCTGAACAACCGAAAAGTAAAAACGACTATATCTAGAAGACTGCTAATTAAATTACAACATCTTTTTTTTTAATCAATTATATATGGGTCTTTATTTTTAAGTTAAAGGGTTTCATTGAAGCTGATTTTAGAGAAATATTACAGATGGGAAATATTGCAAGATCACTTGCATGGTCATGAGTAGTCAACACGGCTCACTAATAACTCTGGGTAATACTAAAGTCTTCCCGTGGGGCTAGAATTTTGCGTGTATATATCCATCAACATATACATCATTATTAAGGTCTCAACACTAATCTATAGCAATTAGGAATTGTCTTCCTTTTTTTTTTTTTTTTTGACGGCATTTATTAATTAGATTTGCACTTGTATTGAATATATGATAGAATCAACAATATTGTTTAAGCAAGACAATAAATATTTTTTATATAAGGAGAATTATAAGGTATAGGACATTAAAAATATAAACATATACATATATCCTACCAATAATTCTATATTGAACCCAATATTTGTACCTTAGCTATTAATTTTGCGTATCTGTCGTTTAATTAGAGATGTCCTACGATATATAAGTAGCATTCATTAAGTTTTTCATCTTTCTATTCTCAATTCTTGTTTACGTTTTTTTTTTTTTAATCACTTCGTTTCTTACAATATTTATGATGCAGCACAAAAGTAGGATAAAAGATAATTTTAAATTTTTAATGTTTACCTTTATTTGAGTTATTATAGTTTAATCTATAAAATTTAGAGCTTATATAGGTATTATATGCCTAGTTAAAAAAAATTACATCAACTGAAGTGGAAGTTATGAAGTTTTTTTGTTACTAGAAACGAGTGGATGTTTGGATATTTGCACGGTTGAAGTGTAAATTAAAAATGAGCTATGGTATTCAAAGTGTTAAAATTAGAAAGAAAAAAAAAAAAAAAGCAATACAGATTTTGTTTAATATTCTCGGAATCATTTCATTTTGACTAAAGATAAGAAAATTATAAACTTTCAAAATATGAATTTTCTGAAAAAGTAAGAGAGAGAGAGAGAATGTGAATTTGAAACTAAATTGTGAAAACTCATACGTCCCTAATGTGGGATGCTCGCTCAGTTATAACTTTCTGTTAAATAATTTATAATAACCAGTTAATTTATTTGTAATTTTACAAAATAACTATATGTAACATAATACTATTTGTTATTAATTTATTATGTTACACATAATTTTACATAAATTATTTACAAGTAAGTCAATCGTTTATTATAAGTTGTTTAAAAGAAAATTACAGTTAAGGACCATCCCGTCCAAGGGATGGTAGAAGAACCCCACTCTTTAAGAGCTAACAATGACAAGAACACGTATGCCTTTTTTTTCAAACACAAAAGAAAGAAGACCTCAAAAATCTCTTTCCTACTGTTTTGTGACTATACTTTTCCAAGTAATTAAGACCCAGTAATTGCTTCCCAACTCCATGGAAGGTGTTCAAGTGTCTTTCACAACATAGATATTAAATATGCACATATAAACAAAGTAATTTGTAAACTAGTGAGTGCACCTGAATGCATATTGGCAATTACTCGTTTTTTCGGATATGGAACAAAAGTATATATACGTCTAGAGGAACAAGGATCGCCGATAGCGTTGAGGATCACTTGTACCATTTTACTACTAATCTCCTTCGTAATCCTTCTCACCAATTTCTTGCCAGTACGATACACGGATCACACCGGGAAAAAAAAAAAAAAAAAAAATTCACTTTTATGATGTCCTTGGATTAAAGCAAGCCGAATAAACACCTATTATTGCGAATTTTGCGAACGCAAGTGCACGTTGTCGAAACAAGAATTAAAGTGAAGAATATTCGAGTATCGTTTCATGAAGACTGATTGTTAATAATTTTCAAAATTTTATTAACTCAAATTTTATTTGAACAAGTCTAAATGAGAAACACTTATCTAAAAACTAAAAGAAAGCAGAAATTTAACAGAGTGCAAATTAAATAAGGATAAATCAATTAAACTAAAACTTAGGATTTCTGATTTCAGCAAGATAAATCATGTCAAATCTCCCAAATTTAATCAATCAATGTTTATTCCTATGCCGCCAGCAAATTTCTCTAAAATTATCATTAATCTTTCTTAAGACTTAACAATTCATTCTAACAATCAAATTTCCTACATCTCCGTGACAATTTCAACCCATCAAAATTCATTAAGCATAAAAAATTCATATTACTGAACAAGCCCCACAGATATATCTATATTCTATGATGATCTTATGGCATTCTACAAACTTAATTATCTCCTCTCGGAATCAAATTGAATCTCTAAATCATGCAATAGATAGCCAGACAATCACAAGCATAGCACAAATTAAAATACTTAGCATATACTGGAATAAACATCAGTTTAATTTAACTAGGAAAAGAAATTGATAATCATTATTTGGCTACATCATAGCCCTGGAAAAGAAAATTAGTTCATGCTTGAGAAAATCCTCACACTTATCTAAAACATCAAGAAAAGTAGAAAGAAGAAAAACTGATTTTGAAGTCAAATCTAAAGCCACAAATCCATTTCCAGGTGCAACATATCTGTCTCCTCTATGCGTTCTTTTTCTCCTCTCTCTCTGGCAAAAGACCCCTCTCTTGAACCCTAAAAATGATATTTATAGGCTTGAATTCGAAGGGGAAAATCTGGAAATTTTCTTGGAAATTCAAATTTTGAACTTGTGAGATTCGCAGTTGGTGCCGTGGCCTCACTTTTTCATGCCGCGGCACTAGAGATTCTGCCCTAAGATAGTGTGCGCCAGCACCGCAAGCTCACTTTTTCACGTTGCGGCTTCAACGGAGTCCTTCAGATTTATGAAATTGCAACAGCTTCAACCCATGTAATAATCGTGTCAAAAATAAAGTCCCAAACTCGACCCTTTAATAGTAGGGTTGATACGGACATAACTCGACTATCCAGTTAATTAAATAGATCACAAAGTATCGTGTAAACCTATAAATCCATATACTAATGGGTTATTTTAACCTGTTGCTTTTTTTTTTTTTAACCCTTTACCAACCTGTTTAAATCAATTTTAAAAATTAGAAAAACATTAGAAAAAACTTACATAAGCAGTGATTAAACGTCTAAAAAACCAATAGATTATTAACATCAAAAAGAAAATAAGTTGACAATCTTTTTAACCCACATTAATCCACAGCTATCACAAAACCACCAGAATCAAAATAATAAGCTCACAAATTTAGCCTGCATTAGTCCACAACTTAAGTGGGGATATTTCCACAATTAGAATACAAAGCTTTGGTCCCTTTTTCTTCTTCTTCTTCTTCTTTTTTTTTTTTTTTTTTTTTTTTTTTGTGTGTGTGTCATAGTTGTGGCTTGAAAAGGTGTACTACGTACGTTGGTCCCATTGCTTGTATGAAGTCCCAGATCGATCATATCAATATCCTAGCCAAATTAAATATATAGATTTTTTATAGTCATTAGCTGCCTTTGCCCTTTGTATGTTTTACGGATATGAAGATTAATTATTACTGGATCATGATGACGTCCGTACTAGTTAGAGGAGTTTTTGGCAATTGATCAAGCATTTTGAAAAACAGGAAACACGATAAGAAAGTGTACGAAGACTAAACTAGTAAGTATGAAGAAAGTGCAAACAAGTACCCTTTAAGAAGTCTCTAAGCTGCAAGCCAAGCCAAGCACTAGGGCATTCGATGCACTCGTTGGTGGTGGCCATATAGTCCATTCGATACTTTCGAAACACAACCCTTGCATGTCACCTTTTTTTTTAAGGTGACTTTTGATGTAACGGTTGTTAAATTGGGATCTGCTTATCAATAATTTACAATGCTCAATATCTTTGGTTATGCAATCATGAAACGGAACTTACAATTACACAATATAAAATATAAAAGAAAAACGACAACGGAAATGAGGTGAATAAAAGTTAAAACGACAGAAAAGTAAAAACGACTATACCTAGAAGATATAGATAATAAAATTAAAACATTTTTTAAAACCAATTATGGGTCTTTATTTTTATGTTCAACGGTTTCATTGAAGCTTTTGGAGAGAAATAACAGATAGGAAATATTGCAAGACTTGCATGGTGAGTAGTCAACACGGCTCGCGAATAACTCGGGGTAATACAAAAGTCTTCCCGCGGGACTAGATTGTGTGCATATATCCATCAATATACATCATTAATAAGGCCTCGACACTAAAATATAGCAATTAGTAATTGGTCTTAGATTATTTTTGACGGTATTCATTAATTTTATTTGTACTTGTATAGTGAATATAGTTATACGATAATATTAACAACATTGTTTAAGCAAGATAATAAATATAAGGAGAATTCTAAGGTAGGACTTTAAAAATATAAACATCCTACGGTATATAACGAGAATTCTATTAACACAACCACGGGTAGTTACCAAGGCAGTAGGTTGGAGAGAATTGGAAGAAAGAATTATAATTACAAAGATTATTTTAATTCCAAATGCCCCCTTTAAGAGCTAACAGTGACAAAAATAAGTACGTCTTTTTTTTTTTTTTTTTTTGGAACAAAAGTAAAGAAGACCTCAAAAGTCTCTTACTACTACTAGTATGCGGGAAAAGATTTACAATAGGGCCGGAGGGGGGCACGTGGCCCCTCTCAATTTTTTGAAAATTAAATTATATCCTTATTTTTTCTTAAAATTTGGTAATTTGTCCTCCCTTAAAAGTTTTTTTTTTTAAACCTCAAATGTACCCGATAACACTCAATTTATTCTTAAATTAAACTTGTTATCCTATATAATTATTAATTTTAAAAATTTTCTCCTTACATGTGGCCCGCTAAGTGAAATTTCTGAATTCGTCACTACAATACTCTGTGACTACACTTTTCGAAGTCAGTCCCGTTCTTTGCTCCGCAACTTCATGGAAGGTGTAGAAGTCCCCATTCAACAAGCTTATTAATTGTATACTAGTTAGTGCCCCTGAAATCACGGCAACTCGTTTTTTGTGGATCGCTTATGTTAATAGTATTAATCATTAATAAGTAGTGCTAAACAGAGCAAGCCTAAATTCGGGAGCAAGAGTTGGTCGATAGAAGTATGCGAACTGATCCAAAAAGCTTAAGCATGAATATGCCTTCCATTTCCCTCTTGAGTAGTGGCTCAGTAGCATGGGCTACCTTTCTTATATTCTTCACCCATGTAGCTACCATCCAAACTAACTCTTTCTTAGTCACAGCTTCTGTTTCATTATCACCCGCACTGGCACCAAGCATTGATGATCGCAAAGTTCTAGAAGGTAATATAAATAACCCCATATTTATATTGTCATGTTTATATATAAATCATTAATAAGGTCTTAACACCGATAGTAATTTGTAACTGGTCTTAATTTTTTTTTTTTTTTACGTATTCATTAATTTATAATTGTACTATTTATATATGATAATAACAATATTAGGCTGGCACATTTTTTTTTTTTTTGCATCATTTTTTATTAGATCATGTTTAAAACATGTATTATAAGCAAAGATGTTCCCTCCATTTAAAAAGCTCCAATAAATGCCTTCAACAAACAATCATATCAGCTTTTAGGAACCCCTTTAGTAATGCTCATAAAGGATATATTAACGCAGGTAGTCTTATTGTGATGCCCTAGAAATTCATAAGCTTAATTAATGAATTATTATTATGGATTTTATTCATTAATATGCTTTTAGTGAATTATTTTGATGAATATCAAATTTCAAGATTATGACTGATAATATATGTATCATCGGTGTGATGATGTCGATAATTTAACAATGTTGAGTTTCTCTATTTAAATGAGAAATTTTAAATACCTAAAACGTGTGATGAACGACATGAAAATTTATACGTAAGAAATTAGTTATGTCGTATTAGAGGTGTAGCGATAATTTTTCGGAAGGACCCCGATTTTTATTAGTAGATCGATTTAATGATCTTAGTATTTATTTTGAGCATACTAATAGTCAAGATTTGAGAGCATGTTTGGGGATTTAATGTGTCACATGGATAGAAATGAATTATTAGTATTTACTCTTAGGAAATCCAAAGGTGGGAGATTAATCAAGAATTGTGCTTGATTTGTAATCAATGGTGTAGATTTGATGCTAGGGAATCCTAGGCAAATCAATGGCCAAACCTTGGATAATAAGTGACCAATGAGAACTTAGATTAAGGATTGGTGTGATGGAAGATCCAATGGGTGAGAATAAGTATGATAACTTTGGATCAATGGTGGATATTAAAAGAAAGAAAAAAAAAATAAAAGGAAGCCTAGGGGGGGGGGGTCGGTTTTGTAGTTCAAGAAACAAGGAAAAAATGTGAACAAAGGGAAATGAGGAAAGTGGTGCATGCATGCAACCACAAGTAAGAAATGGCATGGCCTTTTTGGGCAATTTGACCTAGAGAAGAAGCAAGTGATAGTGACCTTTCTTCTCAACTTTTTGAACCAAATTTCACCTAATATTGCTCCCAAAACAGCCGGCCATTGAAGGGCTAATTCAGCCAATATTTTTCAAATTTCATCTCCCAAAAGACAACTCTCTCAAGGCCAAAGTTGGCTAAGCACAAACCCCTAACACCCCATTTTCTTTCTCACACAAACCAAGCTCTAAACAAAACCAAGAACCACCAACACTACTCTCCATCTTCAACACTCCTCAAGCACCTCCTCCATCCATTTTCAAGGTCTAAGGAACCCCAACACCAAGATCGAAGAAGTGCGAGACGAAGTTAGAGGACGTTCTATTAGAGGTAACTTAGTGACATCCTTCGGGTTTTAGTTATTTTTGGAAAAAAAAAAATATGATGTTTAGTTATGATCTTAATATTAGATTTTTCTTACCTAGGAAAAAGTTTTGAGAAGAACTCGGGAGGTTCGAGATCTTGAAGGATCCCCGGAGCATTTCGGTAAGATTTGTGAACTTTGTTGAAGGTCGTAGTTGTTGTGGTGATAAAGCATGCATTAGAAGCTTTGGTATGAAAAATAAATTATATATTAAGATTCTACAGAGGATAAGCTTCATTTTAGGCTTTGGAATCACTTGATTTGCTTTTATATGTATAAAGTTATGTGCATTTGAAGTTGTGACAAAAAAACTAGGGAAGAAATGAACCTCCGAGCCACTGACCAGCCACGGGTTTTTTATACTCCGAACCATTTAGACTCAAAATTTTGGTTTACAAGTTGGAGAACTAAAAACTAGATTCTTTAAGCTTTCCAACAAGGTATCATACGCCTTGATTGGATAAATGTACGATTTTTGGTGAATTTTACAAGTTTGGTCTTCGAACCGAAAAACCTTGCTGGAACCCGGTACTAGCTACGGGTTTTGTTGTTTTTGACTTAGCAAACCATAACTTTTTAGAAAACTGTTTTTGTCATACAAAATAGACATTATAAGCTTTCCAATGACATATCTTTTGTCTTATTTGGACTTGTAAGTAAATTGTTATGGATTTTCAAATCTTACTCATAAATCTGGACTGGTGGTGCAAACGTGGGACCAACAGTGACAAAACCTAAGTTTATGGTATGAAATGCTTAAGTACTAAAAGAAATAACTTTACCATTGTAAAGTAGACATCTTAAGCTTCAAAATGAGATATCATGTGTTTAAAACGGTTATGTATATGAATTTTAATAAATCCTTAAAGATTGTATTGAAATCTGGAAATCTGAGATTTTACCATAAGACACTTAAGAAAACGTCCACATTAATATTTGAAATGTTTGGAATCTGAGGAAACAAATTATAAAGACAGAAACTAGATGTTTCAAGCTTTCCAACAAGTTATCAAGTGTCCAAAACGGAATTATACTCAATTTTAAATAAATCCTACAAGTTAAAATCCTACACCGATAAAATGATTTAAACATTAAAAGGTGACATAAAAGTAAATCCTAACATATAAATATATTTAGTTATGAAATGAGTTGATTTTAAGTGTATGATCTAATGATTTGAAAAACCCTAAGTTTTTAAAGTTGAATCATAAGTTTTAATGGGCTAAGATAAATTATACTAGAAGGTTACTGGGCCTATTTCATGAGATTACCTTGGCCCAACTAAATGAACATAACTAAGGGAATTGGACTAGCCCAATAGTAAAATAGAGGTATACCCTTAGGTGACTTCTTATCACCTTGATTGATTAATTAATAAATAAAT